>PVJC01021344.1:13098-28405 GCA_004026665.1 Murina feae | reverse complement strand
CAGTCTGGGACCCCTCGGGGGATGCCCACCTGCTGGCATGCCTGACCAGCCTGGGTGAGGGGCTTTCAGGCTGCCCACAGCTCCCATTGACCCAACGTCCCAGCAAGGCCGGCTGGACACAGGTTCTGGAGTTTTTTCTCCTATAATTGATACTGTTCCTTGAAGGCCTGGGGTTATTTATCTTCTATAATTGATACACTGTTCCTTTAAGGCGGCCTTCTAACTACTAAGGAAGCCTCCTCTGCTTCACCTCGCAGAGTCTATAATGAAACAATTGTTACTTTTACTGGTTAGGCCCGAGCTGCTCTTTCCTTCAGCTCTGGAGGATTATATTATTGTTACATTGTTTCAAAACTGCTAGAGGCAGTTTAATCAGAGCTGAGCTGAGGGGCGCAGCTTCACTTTCGCTCCTGCCGCAATGGAAAGGGCTGTTTACTCAGGTCCGTGAGTGGCGGCTGCCATGTTGGCTGGGCTAATTTGCATACAGCTGCTCTGATTGGCTGGTGGGCGTGGCTTACCCTGTCTCGGAGAAACGGTTAATTTTAATATTTCGCTTTTATTAGTTTAGACTAGGGGCCCAATGCACAAAAATTTGTGCACTCTTGGGGATCCCTCAGCCCAGCCTATGCCCTCTCGCAGCTAGGGACAGCTTCTTGGTCGCGGGACAGCCAGGGGTGCGCCAGGGTTTAGAGTACGGTAGGCTTCCCCCTACCGCCACCAGTGGCTCAAAGCACCCGGGCTCCAGCTTGGGGCCCATGCAGGGCCGTGGACATGGAACCCATCCAGAGGCTCCACGGGAAGCAAGACATCCGCCTCAGAGCCGGCCCTGTAGACTAGCCCCAGCAGCTAGAAGTCCAGGATCTTGGGGACCTTGTCTAGGTCACACAGGTTCACGCTGCATCCTGGCGGCGGGTCCACCCCTGCCGCCTGCCCCGCCCCCACCGCCACCCACTCCGCCCCTGACGCTTGCTCCATGGCTGCCGGCCTCCATCTTGGCCGGGTTCATTTGCATACAGTAATCTGATTGGCTGGTGGGCGTGGCTTGGCTGGTGGGCGTGGCTTATGCATCCCAGAGAGATGGTTAATTTCCATATTACTCTTTTATTAGATTAGACTAGAAGCCAGGTGCATGGATTTGGGCATTGGTGGGGTCCCTAGGTGTGGCCTGCGGGGATTGGGCTGAAACCAGCATCCAACATCCCCTGAAGGATGTAGTGGTGCGCAAAGTGGAAGACAGCCGGAAAGGAGCCTGAGCTGGGCGTAGTGCCACTCCCACTCATCCTGGCCCCGCTGCACCTACTGCTGCTGCCCTCCGTGGCAGTCTCCACATACCCATCCTAGGGTGATACCAGCACATTCATGACAGAGAAGTGGCCGAAAGCTCACGCCCAGTCTGTCTCAATGCTGATCTCAATCTTGGTCCCAGTCTGAATGAGGGAAGGGTGCACAGGAGGAGTGTCTGCAGGAGAGGTTCATACCGCCACAGCTGCGCTCACCAGCCGTGAGCCCAGTATCTGGCGCCCATTAGTCAGCTGAGCGGCACTTCCCCTGTGGGGGCACACTTACCACTAAGGGGCAATTCCTGTGTTGAGCGTCTGCCCCCTGGTGGTCAGTGCACATCATAGCAACTGGTTAAGTGGTCAACTGGTCGCTTAGGCTTTTATATATATAGACTAGGAGCTCAGTGCATGAATTCATACACCCCTTGAACTGTGGGCCATGGCTGTGGTAGGCATAGGGGGAAGTCTCAGCCCATCCTCCATGACCCTGCCCAGCCCCTCCTGCCATGGCCCCCAGTCCCCTGTCTGCAGCAGCCCCGCTCCTGCTGCCACCACTCCCATGTGCTGATAGCACCGGCCCCACTAGTAACCACTCATGGCGTGGAGCAATTGAGGCCAGTGCCAGCAGTGGGTGTGAGTGGGACCGGTGCTATCAGCGGGTGTGAGCAGCAGCTGCTGCCCCAGTTGCCCTTCAGGAGCAGGGGGAGGTGGAGAAGCCCTCGGGGGCAATCTGGGCTGGCAGCTGCCGCTCACTCCTGCTGATGGTATCGCGTGATCTAGACCAGCACTGGGCACTAGCAGCAGGTGTGAGTGCTGGTGCCAGCTGCAGGTGTGAGCAGGGCCAGCGCTGGCAGCAGGCGTGAGTGCTGCGTGGGACTGTAGTGCACAGGAGCAAAGAATTTTCAGTAACCACCAGGGGCTCACCCTGATGAGAGCGACCAGCACCCTGCCTTGGTCTGGTGCTCACCTGCTCCACCATCCCGCCGCGGCCAATGCCCACCATGTTCCGCATATGCCCCGTGTTGGTCAGTGCATGTCATATTGACCGATGGTTTGGTTGTTCCGGTTCTGTCATCCAGTCTATTTGCATATTAGCCTTTTATTATATAGGATAACATGATTTTTTGAAAATTCATAAAGATAATATATTTCAAATCTGTTCAATAAATGGGCACCTATTTGAAAAAGAAAATAAAGAAAAAAGAAAAAATATCTCCTTATATAAAATACATTTTAAAAGGTCTAAAATTGTAAAATAAAATAATTTATTAAATTTCCAGAAGATAAACTGAGTGCATATTTTTGTAATCTAGGAATAAGGAAGCTCTTTTTAAGCAGATACCTTGAGGAAAAAATTGTCAGTTTGGGCTTTACTTTTTTTTAAGTTAAAATATCTTCATGGAGCTGGATGTCTCCTTATTCTCGCAGAAACAACCACTGAAACAAGATTGAGGGAAAATATTTGTAATATTAATGACACAATATACATAAAACATTTGCATACAATGATGATAAGTTTTACATGTAAGAACAGATAATCCTACAAAGGAGAAAAAGGGCAAGGACTTGAATAAAGAATTCAAAGAGAAAGAAACACAACTGTCCCCAAATTGTTGAGCACAGTAAGATGTTAGAGTGAGACCCTTTCATGGTCACCAGCCTAGTCCCCATTTTATCCAGGGAAATAAGGCTCAGAGAGCTTTAATGACATGCCTCCTGTCATCCAACCCATTAATGCATAATTAATGTAACTAACTTGAAATAGTCTATAGAGATCTTTATACATCAAATGTGAACAAAACAAGTTTGAGTTGCAACCCTCCACATTCAGATCTGTGTATGTGGCCCCTGGGCAGGCATCAGGAAGAACCTGGAGATGCAGAGGGAGACCCCAAGGTCCCATTCGCATTCGCGGCTGCAGAAAGCAATGGGCCCAACTTATCTGTCTTGTCTGCTCTTGCAGTGGCTTTCAAATATGATCCATGGAGTTAAAAAGACATTCCAGGTCAGCCCCCTTTTGTTTGGAAGACAGCCTCAAGCCCAGCTCTGCTAAAGGTCACTGCCTGCAGGGCAAGGCCTTGCCAATGACCAGACCTGCCATCCAGGGCTAGACACTGATACAGTCTGAATGGAAACCAAGAGGAGGGCATAGAAAGCAAAATCAGTATAATTAGGAGTTTCGTAAATCTGGCCTGCACATAGGCAAGAGCATGAGAAGTGATATTATTATTATTATTATTATTATTATTATTATAGACTAGAGGCCTGGTGCACAAAAATTTGTGCACTCGGGGGTGGGGGAGGTTTCTCTGCCCGACCTGTGCCCTCTCACAGTCTGGGACCCCTCAAGGGATGTCCACCTACTAGCTTAGGCCCGCTCCCTGGGTGATTGGGCCTAAGATGGCAGTCAGACATCCCTCTGGCAGCCCGGGAGCCCTTGGGAGATGTCCACTTGCCAGCAGGGAGCAGACCTAAGCTGCAGTTGGACATCCTTAGCACTGCTGAGGAGGCAGGGGAGGCTTCCACAATCACCGCTGAACTGGCAGCCGTCAGACTGGCTTGTGGCTGAGCAGAGCTCCCTCTGTGGGAGCACACTGACCACCAGGGGCAGCTCCTGCATTGAGGGTCTGCCCCCTGGTGGTCAATGACCAGTCATTCCCAGTTATTCCGCTGTTAGGGTCAATTTGCATATTACCCTTTTATTATATAGGATTATATAGGATAGAGGCCTGGTGCATGGGTGGGGGCTGGCTGGTTTGCCCTGAAGGGTGTCCGGGATCAGGGTGGGGTTCCCGCTGGGGTGCCTGGCCAGCCTGGGTGAGTGGCTAATGGCTGTTTTCAGGCTGGCAACAGCCCCTTCAAGGTAGTGGGTCCTGCTGGGGTGCCTGGCCAGCCTGGGTGAGGGGATGATGGCTATTTGCAGGCTGGCCACAGCTCCCATTGACCCAACGTCCCAGCGAGGCTGGCTGGAGTCAGGTATCTGGGGTTTATTTATATTCTATAATTGAAACTTTGTTGCCTTGAGTGGAGGCCACAGCCGGCCTAGGCAGGCAGTGTTTGCTCTAGCTCCATGGCCTCCAGCCGCCATCTTGGCTGGGTTAATTTGCAAACGGCCGCTCTGATTGGCTGGTGGGCATGGCTTGGCTGGTGGGCATGGCTTAGGTGTTTCGGAGTGAGGGTTAATTTGCATATTACTCTTTTATTAGATTAGATATTATCCAGGGATGGGCAAAAATAGGCTTACAGTTCTGAGTATGAGAAACAGTTTATTATATTATTATGCACTAGAGGCCCAGGGCACAAAAAATCATGCACTAGGATTGGGGGCGGGGGAGGGTCCCTCAGCCCAGCCTGCCTCCTCTCATAGTCCAGGAGCACTCAGAGGATATCCTACTGATGGCTTAGGTCTGCTCCCCACAGAGAGCAGGCCTAAGCCACAGTCTGGCCTCCCTCTCCGGGAGCAACCAGGCTGATCAGGGGAAGGTGCTGTTCCCATTACCCTGCTGTTGCTGGGGCTTGTGGCTGCCTGAGCCCATGGCTTTTCCATGAGCCTCAGGCCACGAAACCCCTGGATGTCCGGAAGATATCCACCCTAATTAGCATTTTACCCTTTTATTAGTATAGAAGATTAATTATATTATTTTCCATATGAATAACTGTGAACCTACTTTTGTCAACCCTTGTACAGATGCATTTTAATTTTAATAGCCTTGTATTTGTTTCAATATGTATAGACAAATAATTAGCACAAATTGATTTCACATATATGATTTTGTTTTAGGATGAGCCTGCAGTAAGTGTTTGGGTTAAAAAAATGACTTCATTTAAAGAACAAAAGAATGCAGGTGTTATTTGAATATGACAAAAATTGTGACTGAGGTATGCAAATGACTGAAGTTTGGAAAACACTGATATAGTCCATTTTGTATAATTTGGAGGTGGGCACCAGCCCTGGAAAGAAATTCATTTTACAATGCTTGCCAAGCCATGCATACACATACATTTATGCAGTTGCAACAAGACTTTGAGAAACAATATTTACTCCTATTTGTGCGATGCACTCTGAATCCTCGATTCGTGTTTGACTCCTCTTTCCCTTTCTTTCCTCTAATGTTTGTCTTTAAGTCCTTCCTGTCAATTCTGCCCCTAAAGGCTCTTTAATTCATTCCTTTTTCCATCTCCAGTGCTTCATTCCTGGTCTGTGTCCCCATTACCTTTCACCTGGACCATATCCTAACCACCTCATTGCCTCCAATCCAATGTTTCTCCTTCAATCCACCCTCCACACTGTTGCCAAAAAGGTTATTCAAAAACTCTGATCCGACCTGTCATGCCCCAGTGCACAGGATAAAGTCCAAGCTACTAAATAAGGCTTTAAAGACAGTTGGTTGTTGGTCTCTGCCAACCCTTCCAAATTCCAAAACTAGCAAATCAGGCCTTGATACCCAGGTTTCTTGGTTCTCAAATCTAGTGCTCTTCTCAACATACCATGCTGCCTTCTTAAAGACTCTCTGCCTGTTGTTTCATTCTACAGGTGATACCTGCATAAGTAATGTCTAGCCTTCTGGTACAGGGAGTTTTGAAAAAATCCTGTCATGAAACAAGCGGACTGTCCATAAAGCAGACCTGACATGATCAAAGGTATTGTGTCCCTGAACATATAATGTCTTAAGTGGTGGGTAAAACTGGAAAGAGAAGAGAATTAAAAGTGTCTATTATGCAATACGAAATTCATGTTGGCAACCACCAATATACAAAAGGATCACCTAGACCAGTGGTCACCAACTGGTGGTCTGTGAGGTCTGAAAGGTTGGCGACCGCTGATCTAGACCATCCTCTTTGCAATTCTCCCACAGGAAGCAGATATCTCCTGTGAGCAGACAATGACCCTCTTGTTAAATTCCCGTCTGGATCAACTAGAGTAAGCAGGGTATATCCTCCACACCCACTGATGTTGGACTTGCCTCAGCCAATGGAATATTCGCTGACATGACACAAGCAGAAGCTTCAAATATGTTTGCCTGTTTTGACTTGGCCTCTTGACTGGTTCCACCCTCTGCCAGAAGAGTATGCCTCAGGTAGTCACTGTCCTTTCATCTAGGTCCAGAAATGGAACCACGTGGAGCAGACCTGTATTTGACCCTGGAGTCCAGATTAGCTCAGCCAACCCAGCTGAGGCCAACTAAGATCAGAGCAAGGCTGACCTGCAGCAAGAAAAAGAAATGTTTATTGTCCCCAGCTACAGAGATTTAGCGGTGGTTTGCAACACAGCAAAGAGCTGACCCCCAAATAAAGTGGGTTTGGTTTTGTTTTTAACAAGTTAAAAATCAACTCTTTGTTGTTCTTTTGTGGATCATCTACAGGAGGGAAAGTAATAACACCCGGTTGATCTAGCCCCCAGCACATTTCTGGGGCAGCTCCCAGCATGGGGGTTTCGTAATGCAGAAAGCTTTGCAGCCTCATTCTCACATTAGTCTGACAAGAAAGTAAATTAGGACAGTTGTTACTCTCCCGCATTCCCTCCCCCACTAAGTCACAGAGAAGCCCAAAGTACAACAGAAAATCTGGTGGCCCTTTGTTAGCATATCCATGCCTCTGCCTTTTTTTCTTTTCTTCACAAACAGAGTTGTTTTTATCAAGGGCCTACAGCGTTGCGATCTTGCCCCCACGCAGCTTTAGCTATAATTTTTTCTAGCGAGAGTTTATGGTGCCCGCGTCCTTTTATAAAAGCAGTGTTCCCAGGAGGAAGCCAGCCGGGTTAACGCCACAGCGCCCAGTGGCCTGGATAACACAGACCTCTTTTTCCTCTAGCAGAGCTCGCAGAGGAGTTTTTCCCTCCTTTCCATTTCGCCTCCTTTGTACTCTCCCACCCTCCGGGCGTCTTCCCAGCTCGCACCCCTTTTCTCCAGTTGGTTCCAGCCGGCCAAGGCCCGCTTTCTCTGCGCCATTGCGGACGCTCTCCTCCAGATGGCAGTAGAGAGCCACTCCCTGCCCAGCCGCTTACGTCACCTTGTTTACCCCGTCCAGGTCATTTTTAGATCTAAGATCACAAGATGTTAATTGGGCCAATGATTTCCCATTCGTTTTGGCAAAAGGCCCTCCTGTGGGCGTCGGGACAAACATGCTGTCCTCCTTGACAATGAAATTCTGCTGCGGGGAGTATTTATTTACAAACCCTTGGAATCTCATCTTCGGGAGATGGGAAAGCTACGCGTTGGTTGGTCTGTGCTCTGAGCTTGTTTCAGGTCGCTTTAGTTTCGGAGACCGATCAAGGGTGGTGTTTACTAGGGAGAGAGGAGCGCCTGGGTATTACAGTGGTGTCTGCGAAGCGTCGCCAGCGCCCCTGAGGGACCTCGGGAGCCTGGCATTTTACTTCCCTTTCCTCTTCTAAAATAGCTACTCAGCGGGAAAGCATTTGCACTTTGGAACTTGGAGGGATAAGAAAAACAGCTGATTTGGTCGATCTGTGTCCTGATTTATGGTAGGGAAACACGTTGAGGCTCCTGCCTCAGATGCCCTCACCCAGGAATTGGATCTGAATGTCTCATCGCCATAAATCACACGTTTCACAGGCTGGAACTTTTCATCCCAACAGCAAGCTCCACTTCTTTCTTACTCCTTATTTATTACTCCCACTCCCAGCTACTGATGAGGAAAGGTGAGGCACAGAGGAGCTGAATGTCCTAGCTGGAACTCTCTCATGTCCAGGCCCTGTGTCATTTTTGCAAAAGTAAAAACATAAAAAGCACTAGGCCAGCTTTGGTGGGCAGGGTGTGATAGTGGCTGGGAGTGTATCTTTGACTGTTCAAGAAGCAAGATAAACAAATACAACTTCTCAGCTATGCACTTGTTTACAAGAAGAGGGTAGAAGCATCCATGCTAAGGAGAAGAAAGATAGAAAATCATCTGTGAATAATGTTAAAATAAATGACACTCCAAGTTTCTTAAGTGTCTGTTCCTCCCTTCCACCTCCCATTTTTTCCTTTTACACACTCCTGCTACAGCTACTAGTTAAAAACCAACTCCCCAGAGAAGGCAAAGTCCCTTTCCCTCAAGTAGTGTGCGACCCACTGAAGTGATCGCATTGGTCTGGAGAAACACATTTTTCATGCAGGCAGGAAGGGATAGAACATTCAATTCAGTTCACTTCAACAACCTTCTCTTGAGCTTCTAATCTGTGTCAGTGACTCAGGCAATATAGGTTAGAAACACATGAAAAGACACAGTTCTACCACTGTGGATCTTTGAGTCTAGTAGAATTTATAGTCATATGGAGTTTTTTATTCCTTTGGAAAGCACATAATGAAAGAAGGTTTGAAAGAGACGTTATAATAGAAAGGGAGAATGCCGGGCTTGGAAAAGCATTCCTTCACTTTGGCATGTACTTAAGAGTGGATTGGGGACAAGGCCTGGCAACATGACAGAGGTGCTTGGTGGAGAATAGGAGCCCTAGCACTCCAACCTTTTAAGAGGCTGATAGAGGGAGCCTCTTGTTCAGGGTGCATCAAAGGGCAGGGGTTTGGAGCCAGTCAACAAGAACTATGGAGTTCTTAAAAAAAAAAAAAAAAAAAAAAAGGGCCAGAGTAGGGAGCATTCCCTATAGCTGCCTTCAGGTGTACATTCTGAACAAGCATTAGACACAGCCTCAGAAGAAATGTACTAGTCTGAGTAAAATGAAATAAGTGGTCCTACATCCACTTTTCACCAGTAAAATCACCTTTTCAAATGCCTTTTGTCAAGAACCTGGTGGTAATTCAGATCCATCTAGTCACAGGAAAGACCAAATGGAGGGAAAGCAAACAATGAAATATTTTTATTTTTTTATGGTTATATGAAATTTAGAACATATTTTTTTAAACTTTTAAATTTTTAAATATTAAGCAAATGCAGACAATAGCATAAAACAAATGTACAATTTAATAAATTATAAGGCCAACACTCTTGCAACCACCCACGAAGTGAGCTAGAACTTTTGAAGCCACAGCTTAACTGCTGCAGGCTCTTAGGAGAGACTGGATGGGTCATTTATAGGATATTCTGAGACCTCAAGGAAAGAAAGGTCCCTTCAATCATCAATCAAGCAATATATACTGAGTACATATAATAGAGCTACATGTAAATTTGAAGACTTCGTTCCTATACATTAACCTGAAGAAGGTGAGAAAGGAAAGGAACCAGTATTTATTGAGTGCCTACTATATGCTAAGTGCTTTATCTGTGTTATCTAAATGAGAAAAAAATTAAGGATTAACACTTACTACAACTCTGTGAGGTTGGTGTTATGGTCATAGCTCTTGTTAGGTAGCCTACTTTAAAGATGAGGAAACTGATACATAGAGAGGTTAAATAACTTGACCAGAGTCATGTGGCAAATAAGAGACATTTGGCACTTGAACCCAGCCAGCCTGGCTTCAGAGCCCCATTCTTTACCCTAAATAGTAAGCTGGTTAGTATGGTAGATACTTCTATTTGCCCTTCTAGATCTACTCTCCACTCTTTTCTATCCACTACATGCAAACTATATCAATAGACTCCCTTGCCCTTTGGTTTTTGGTTGGGTTTAGCAAGTGGAAGCCATGGGAAGGAGATCAGAGGGAAGAAAAATATGAGGGAGACCTGGGGGGGGGAAGGGGGGGTGAAAAGAGGGCACCTGCGGTCTGGCTCCATCTCTTGACTCATGGTCACTTTTGTCAGGGCCCACTCTATAGGTCCTGGTGTTCACACCTTTCCTACCCCTTCAAGCCTAGGGATGGTCAAGTAGCTGTTACTTATTACACTACTGTGGTTTTCCTACATCCTGTCCACACCTTTGTAAATAGTCCCTTTATTCAACTCTCCTCAAATTACTCAGTTTGAGTGTGCCATCTGTTTCCTGCCCAGCTCTGACCAGATATAAATAGGAAAGCAGCAACTCAGAGCCCTCCCTCCCTGCATGAGAAGCTGTCCTTATGGGTACAGGACCAGTCGCAGGTGTGTGTGTGTGTGTGTGTGTGTAGGGTCTCCTGAGTCAAGACTAGCCACAAGTAGTTTCCTAGGCCTTCTGGAAGAAGAGCCAAAGGGAGGAAAGAGAATATGGGGGAGATTAAAGAGATGAGCTTCCAGAACCACACTGACTGGGTTCAAGTCCCGGTTCCTCCACTTACCAGATGTATGACCTCTGGCAGGTCATTTAACATTTCATTGCCTCTGGGTCCCCTTCTATTAGGTGGGATAATAATAATAAGTGGGACAATGAATGCAATGTCTGGCCCATATTAAGAGTTATATTATTGAGGGAGCTCAGACATTTTTTTTTTTTTTGACCTTTGAAAAGATCTTAGGGATAGTACACTGGGAAATCAGGAAGTAAATTGGAAGAAGATTGCCACAGCTTGGATCCTAGAACCAGTATGCAACACTAAGAGAAGCTTTTGGCATGGATTTTTCTAATACCTCTTGACTCTGTCCGGGATTAGATTACCACACGAGGGCACATGGAACATATGTCCATCAAAAGAGTAGAGGAAATAAGTTATCAGAAAAATCTCACACTGAGAGAATAAAGTACCCTCACTTCTTACCTTCCTATAAATATCACTTCTCTCTCCTGTATTCTCAATTTCTTCCTCTTAAAAGGATATTCTCATCAGCCTATAAAAGATGCCCTAATATCTCTTATCTTAAACTTTTTTTAAAGTGGCATTTTATTTTTTTAATTAAATCTTTATTCAGATTATTACAGTTGTTCCTCTTTTTTCCCCCCATAGCTCCCCTACACCCATTTCCCACCCCAGCCTCTACCCTTAGCCCCCCCCGCCACTGTCCTCATTCATAGGTGAACGATTTTTGTCCAATCTCTTCCTGCACCCACCATACCCCTTTCCCCCCAAGAATTGTCAGTCCACTCCCTTTCTATGCCCCTGATTCTATTATATTCACAGAACAGTTTCTTCTGTTCATCAGATTATTTATTCACTTGATTTTTAGATTCATTTGTTGATATGTATTTGTTGTTCATAATTTTTTTATCTTTAACTTTTTCTTCTTCCTCTTCTGAAAGGAAACCTTTCAGCATTTCATATAATATTGGTTTGGTGGTGATGAACTGCTTTAGCTTTTTCTTATCTGTGAAGCTCTTTATCTGACCTTCAATTCTGAATGATAGCTTTGCTGGGTAAAGTAATCTTAGATGTAGGTTCTTGCTGTTCATCACTTTGAATATTTCTTGCCACTCCCTTTTGGCCTGCATGTTTCTGTTGAGAAATCAGCTGACAACCCTGTGGGTACTCCCTTGTAGGTAACTAACTGTTTTTCTCTTGCTGCTTTTAATTATGTGTCTTGGTGTGGTCCTCTTTAGATTCCTTTTGTTTGGGATTCTCTGTGCTTCCTGGACTTGGAAGTCTATTTCTTTCACCAGGTAGGGGAAGTTTTCTGTCATTATTACTTCAAATAGGTTTTCAATATCTTGCTCTCTCTCTTCTTCTGGCACCCTCATAATTCAGATGTTGGTACACTTGAAGTTGTCCCAGAGGCTCCTTACACTATCTTCATATTTTTGGATTCTTTTTGCTTTTTGCTTTTCCAGTTGGGTATTTTTTGCTTCTTCATATTTCAAATCTTTGACTTAATTTTTAGAATCCTCTAGTCTGCTGTTGGATCTCTGTATAATATTCTTTATTTCAGTCAGTGTATGCTTAATTTCTAGTTGGTCCTTTTTCATATCCTTGAGGGTCTCACTAGATTTATTGAGGGTCTCACTAGATTTATTGGCAGTTTCTAGAAAATTCTTGAAAAACCTTATAACCATAGTTTTGAACTCTATATCCAGTAGTTTGCTTTCCTCTATTTCTGTCATTTGTGATCTGTTTCTTTGTCTCCGCATTTTGGCTGCTTCCCTGTGTTGATAGAGTGGCTTTCTGTGCTAGGTGTCCTAAAGGGCCCAGTGGCTCAGCCTCCCTAATTATGTAAGGTGGACACTCTTGATGCACCCCTTTGTGGGCTTTGTGCACAGTCTTGTTGTAGGTAAGCCTTGATTGTTGTAGATATGCCTGGAAGGAATTGATCTCCAGGCCAATTGGCTGTGAGAATAAGCTGGTCTATGGTGGGAGAACTTCTGTGCTGGAGACACACTTATGAGGCAAGACTTGCTTCAGTGGGGCTTTGGTGCTCACTGAGTCTGCCCCCTGAGTGTGTCCCTTATGGATCTGAGGAGTTGTAATCTGGATGGCCCCACTCTGACCACTAGGTACAGTGGCTCTTGGATCTCTAAGGAGGTGCTAATTTAGCCTTTGCCTGAGGCTACTCTGCAGGAGCTATGGAGAGATCTGCAGATTCCTCTTCTTTGTTTGGGGTTTAGAGGTGCCCAGATGAGGCCCAGCTGTGAAGCAGTACAAGCTGCTGTGGGCCTTGGGCCTTCTTTTGGATGTTCTTGGTTTCTCTGACCCAGCTGCAGTTTGTTAGGTAATTTTAGATTGCAAAGGGCCAGGCCATTCATATGCAAAAGCCTCTGTGCACAGCTTGGATGGGGCAGAGTCTCAGGGAATCAACAGGGCGGAGCAAACAGCTATGGCTGATCCTCAGCCCTGCCCTAAGAGGCCTCAGGTCTCACTGTCCCACGGTAATCGCTGCAAGCACCACTGAGAGAAAGCCACCCCCGAGTTCCGCCCAATGCCAGACAGTCCAGTTTCTTACCGTATGAGTCTGGGTCCCCAGAGACTCGCCCGGAACTGGAGTTCAGAGTAGTAGGGAGCTTATGCCTCCCTCCTGGTTGAAAAAATCAACCACGTTCTCAGTACCAACCCTTTCTGTGCACCTCCATACCTCTGCACTTTACTTCCGCACCTCCTCTGAGTCTCAGTGTGCTTTTCTCTTTCCTTCTAGTTGTGGAATTTCCACTCAGCCAGCCTTCCTGTGGTTCTGAATGATGTCCATTTTGTCTTTTAGTTGTATTTTTGAAGTGGTTGTGCGAAGCAGTAATTTCAGGTGTTTACTTATGCCAACATCTTGCTTTTCTCCCTCTTAAACCTTTTTTGATTGTACATTCTCTACCATTTCTCTGATTTCATTCAAAGCAAAATTTCTTCAGAGTTGTCTGTAGACACTTCTTTTTCCCTTCTGATCTTCCTTAACACAATCCATTAGCATTTCAGTCTCAAACTGCTCTTCTAATGCTCCAGTAAGCTCCATATTGCTTCACCTAATGGTCCCATACTTGGCCTCTTAGCTGCATTTGGCCCAGTGGGATGACACTGTTCATGTTGATGTATCTTCTTGCCTAGGCTGCCATGGATCTCCTGGATCCAGGAAGCCTGGATCTCCTCCTACCTCTCCAGGTTTGTCAGCATGCCATGACAGCAAGCCAGCTACATGTGAGCTCTTGGGGTATATGGTGTGCAGAAATTAGCTCATTTATCAATTCTTTACAGTGGCTCAGGAAATGTGAAGAAGTTTCTGACTTTGATGACCATTAGATTCATGAGACTAATGGGAGTTAGTGAAGGGTGGGGTAGCCAAGGAGAAACTGGGATGGTACAGGGATGCTCTCTGATCTGTCTCATGTAAGCCTGGGAGCTCACAGCAGTCAGATGCTGACATTCATCTTGGATTTTTATGGTCAACTAGCCTTTATTATTCTTGTTTTACAAGGGAAGAAAATGGAAGTGGGGAGAATATGGGGTTTATTAATTTTCTCAGTCAAGGTCATATAAGGAAACATAGTGGTCCATTAGGACTATTTGTAGAAGAAACCCCCGCCCTTCCCCACTCATGTCCTGCAGGATCCCCAGAAAATAAAACTCAGTCTCTAGCACTTTCTAAGCCTTTACCAGAATCAGTCCTCTCTTGAACAAACCAGGATCAGAGTTGGGACCAGAGCTTAGTTCCAAGAGCTTAGCACCACTTGGTATTCTTTGTCTTTACTGGGTACCCTGTTTTTGTGTGTTTGGGGCACAGGAAACAGATATTTTCTGTTTAGGATTTTAAAATCTTTTTAATCCTGTCTTCGGAGACTATGTCATGAATATGAGAGACAGGATGTTCCTAGGTGAGATATGCTTGAAAGAAGCCAGTAATGGTCTTTACAAATTATAAGTGCCATGACCATGTTTGCAGGACTAATTTGGAGGCCCAATGTCAAAATGTCGGAGAGTTTCCCACCTCTTCTTGTTTGGAAGCTGTATCCAGGGTCTCCTGTAAGGGATTGTTGTTGTTGTTTTACTTTAATCAAAACAAGATTTTATTGACATGAAAATAAATAAATAAATAACTGGGATTAAGTAGAAATCCCAAAGAAATCTTGCTATATGACAAAGTTGGCATTTTAGGTTTTTTTTCCCTTTATTGATTAAGGTATTACATATGTGTCCTTTTCCCCCCATTGCCCTACCACTCTCCCACTCATGCCCTCACCCCCCCCCCCCCCCCCCCCCCCCCCCCCCCCCCCCCCCCCCCCCCCCCCCCCCCCCCCCCCGGTGTCTGTGTCCATTTGGTTAGGCTTATATGCATGGTAAGGGATGTTTTGAGGACAGTGGTTTCATTACCCATTTAGGCAGTTTCAGGAGATATAATGTCCATTCCTTTCTTCCTTCCATCTTATAACACAGAATTAAGTTATAAGATAGAATGAACCACTTGGCCTTCCTGTGTGTGTTTATCCTCATCTCTTCCAATGTGTCTTTGGAAAGCTAATGAGAAGTAGAATGCAGAGAAAATGAGTCAGGCCGTACCTGTGTTTGAATCTGAGTTGCCCTGTATAGTAACTGGGTGATTTGCATAGTGTAGTTATGCTCTCAAAGCCTCCGTTACCTTATTTATAAAATGCAGATAATAAACATCATCTCATGGAGTTTTTGTGAGATTTGGAGTCAGTGTTCATACGTGTGTGTGGTCCATGCTCAGTAAGTAGTAGTGGTTATAATAAAGTACCCAGTAGGCTAGCCTTTTACATAAATCCCTTCCTGTGTAAAAAAAAAAAAAAAAAAAAAAAAAAAAAAAAAAAAAAAAAAAAAAAAAAAAAAAAAAAAAAAAAAAAAAAAAAAAAAAAAAAAAAA
>PVJC01021344.1:0-12998 GCA_004026665.1 Murina feae | reverse complement strand
TCTTCTATCTCTCTGATGCATCCTTAGCCTATCTTCTTTGTCTCAGATAGTCCTCCTGGTTCACAATAGTGGGCACCGTCCTAGGTGCCACATGGAAATACAATCATATTCAATAGCAGAAGAGGACTGTCTCGGTATGTATGCCTTTTTAAGCAAGAAAATCTTTCTGAGAATCCTCCCAGTTGACTTCTCATCATATTTCATTGGCCAGAATGATCTCATGTGCTTATGTTTGATCAAGAAGACAGTCATGAAAATTGGTTGTTTAAAATCAGGTTGTTTTTACTCCTGAAATAGGAAGGATGGTTCTTGGATAAGCAGCAAGTCAGTGATCTGCTCCATTGTTTGTTTAGCAACATCCCCCAAAAAAGGTTTATTGAGCACCTATAATGTATGGGCTCAGGCTTTGGAGATACTGACATCACAGTTTAATGTCAACCACTAAGTTTAGAACCTAATGCTAGCGATCTTGGCTCACAGAGGAAAGGTGCTCAGGAAATGTCCCGGGAAGCAAGGAGCTAAAGGGCAAGATGGAAGAGCCTGGGCCAGGTTCATTCATGGTCAGGAAGCAGCTGTCTTGGAAGCAGAGCTTGCCAAAGAGGTGAGGGTGCTCCCCAAGCTTCAAGCTGGCACTCAGCTCCCAATTATGTTTCCAGAATTATTAGCTTTGATTCTGTGAGAAAGGAACACATCAAAGTCAGAATCCTATGAATTAAAATGTTGACTAATCGAGCTAATTATAGTTCAGTCATCTGAATTTTCACACAATGAGCCTGAGTTCTCATGAAAGCCTTCTCTTGGGCAAGGAGGCCTTGATGATGAAGCAGCTATTTATGTCCCAGACCCAGTTGTACTCACTTTGGCCAAGAATCCTCACTGGAGTGCCATTGCCTGCTCAAACCCCTTTGGGTCTACCCCAGGTTTCTTGAAAGCTGAAGCAAGCTCAGTTGAGGCAGAGATTATAAAGGTTTTAGGAGCAAGATACCCCTGCCTGGAGAAAGATTTAACCAGTGTGTTAGGATGTCATGATGGGATTCTTTTCATTTTCAATTTTATTCCAGATTTAAAAATACTTAAGTAATTTACATAGTCTAATAATACTCTGAGGAGAACCTTCCCACTTAATATGTCTCAGTTATCAGATGCAGAGTGGTATAATAAATTTTAATCACTGTTTGGATGTTCTTTGCTGCAGAGTTAATAATATAGACTAAACCTAAATCTTTGATGAGCTACTAAAGACGTTTTTTGGTTGTCACAACTGGGGAGGATGGATGCTATTGGTATCTAGTGTGTGAGGACAGGTATACTTCGAAACATCCTGCAATGCACAGTTTAGACCCCCACAACAAAGAATTATCTGACCTCAAATGTTAACAGCACTGAGATTAAGGAATCCTCTGATAAAGGGTAAAGGTCCATTCCACATTAGTCATCCATTCAATGTGACAACATGTTTACTTAAACAGTGTCACCTGCTATCAAAAGAAAAACTTGGGCAAACTCCTTTATATTTAGCATTTCTGAAAGAGAGCTAGGAAGAAAGAAAAATCCATGATAATCATAGTCTCAAATCTGATGGAAGATGATTAATTCCTCCTAGTCAATACCTTGCTCTTTAGGTAGCTGGCATGTGGTAAATAACAATGATGTTTGTGGATGCATAGGTCCACTGGTCAAGCCATTCTTCCTATAAGGACAATTAAAGAAATAGTGTATAGAGCATGATCCACTCAGTATATTTCTATTCCCAAATTACTTTTTTAAAAAGGAAGTTTTAATCAATTCTATTATAAGTATTATATAAGCATTAGCAAGGTTTAAAATCATGCAAGTCCTAGGTACAAATTAAGTACTCTTGATATTAAACTTAACTGTTATCAAACTGTGCCTAAATCAACTAAAAGAGCCTTGCCTAAAATAACTAAAGGAGCCTTAGGCCTTCCTCTTGCTTCCAAAATCTTTCCTATGTTATACAGTGCATTTGGAGCTTTTCAACACACTCTTAAGATGTTCTGTTCTGTCTTGTCCTTCTGGAGAAAGATTACTTAGAAACTATTTTAATGAACACATGCCCATAATTTAAAAAGTCAAATAGCATTAAAAGTCTAATGAAATTCAGCAGTTTCCTTCCTCATTCCTTCCTACTCCCCTTAGTCGTCTTGTTTCTTCCGGCATTTACACATCGCCATATATTTTAAGTAATATACATGTGCTGTTCTCTTTTGGTTCAGCAATTTAGATGTATTATCATCCTTTTATGGTAAGTGAAGATTTAGCTCTCTTTTCAGCGATCCCTTTGTTTTAACTCTCTAATCCTTCGTACATAATGAAATTATAATTTTTGGTTAAATTAATATTTGGTGTTTACATCATTATACACATGCAAAGAAAGTTACCTTTTGTTTTCCCTGATGTTAATAATTGCCTTGTTTTTTCACTACTGACGACTTTAAATTTTTTCCTTTGCAGTATTTGTGGTTAAAAGCATTGTACTTGTGATCTAATTTCTTTTTGTAGAGGCCAAGTGTTCAGCCCCTGAATGCCCTCTAACTTGTGACTCACTGAAAGGATAGTCTAATGTCTAGGCCCAGCCTATTTCCTACCATCAGCTTTATCTTCCCCCCATGGTCATTCTTCAGTCAGAAGTTTTTGTCTCCATTAAAGATACTAACTTAAGCTAACCTTCCATGCCACTTGCTCGGTTCCACGTAAAAGTAAAGGCTTCAACCCTCAACACGACAGTTTCTCCAGTCACACATTTTAGATCACTTATTAAGCAGCTAACATTGGATTCTTCAGAAGGTCTCAGGGACGTTACTGTTTCCAGCACATGTGAACACAAATTTGGTAGCTTCTAGAAACTGTTGGTGGGCGACATTCACAGATGGCTGCCTCTAGGATCAGTTTTTTCCTTTTTAGCTTTATATTGTCGCCAGCTGCCCTTCAGGTTCAGGACCTTTGAGTTGCCTACTGCCAATAATCCTGGGATGCGAACAACCTAGGGTTTGTTTAGAATGGTATCGAACAAGTAGCAACCCTCTTTGGTTTCTACTTTGATTGAGCATGATCTATCATATATCCCCAGGACTTACTGCCCTCTTCCTTGTCCTTTCTTCAAGGATCTGTACTGGTGTTCCTGTCCACAAGGGTGAGTGGGTCTGTCACAGGAGAGGAGAACTCCAATGTTACGGAGAACAAAAGCTCATTAAAACTATGCATGGTTCAGTTCATCCAGACAAAAGGCCTCACTCAGCAGAGGATCTCCATCTGGAGAGCTTCTCTCCTGGCCTCTCAAGATGCTGACAGCAGCTTCCTGACTTGGCTGATTCAGCCCTGGTTGGCCTGCTCTTGGAGGATGCTTCATCATGTCAGCCTCCTGGTGATAACCGGCCTTAGCCCGCCTTGCCTGTCTCTTCCTGTACCCTTTCTTACGGAATTTCTGCCCATCCAAAACTGAGCAGTTGTGGAAGTAAGTCTATGCTATAAAACCTGGAAGCACCCAGATCTCTCCTCCACATTCAGTGACCCCTGCTTCTAACAGAAGGACACACATACATGCTGAAAATTGTTGTAGTATCTTTTCCTTAAAGGCAGGCTAGGCTTTGTACTGCTGCATCTCTGCTCACTTCTCCACAGAGAACAAAGGAATGTTTGTGGAGGCAGACACAGCCCACATTCCTAGTTTACAGAATTTATTTTTAACCAGAACTACATTTAGAAATATATGAGCAACTATACTACTAATAATAGGCGGAAGGAGAGAAGGCGTGTGTGTGGATTCATCTTTCTAGGTAGGTATGGCTCCAGTTAATATTTAAAATGGTCTCGAATTCTCTGAACACACACTATCTGATGGGGGAGGTTGTGACTGGAGAGACAGGTGGCGGTGGGTAAGCTGACCTAGGATTAAAAATTAATTGTACTCAATTTAGAAATTAGATCATTATAGGCAGATGGATATGGAGTTTAATATGATTTTGTATTTAACTTTTTTGAGGAGATTTAAAATCTTATCCACCAAGTAGGCAATTTATGAACTCACATTTCAGCTTTAATTCCACCTCATCACAAGTAGAATTATAGGGCTGAAAAAGCTCCACCAATCATTCTCCCTTGGAAAGAACCACACCCGGAGCCAGCCAAGGCAACAGGGATCCCTAAATTTTTTTTTTTTTTTTTTGAGACTTCTAATTTAAGATATTCCACAGCCAGTCTCCCTCGGGAGCAAATTCTGGTGTTCTTCGTTTCCATTCTGTTAGCCTCTGCTGTGCTTCCTCTTCCCCGGCTCCAGGCAGCCGGCTAGACCAAGAAACCTTTACCTCCACCTTCATCAGCTTCGGCCTCAGCTTTAGCATCTTCAGGGGCCTGCTTTGCTGTGCCATGGGCTGTGAAGTGAGGCATGCTGGATCGGAGCACAGCCCTGGGCCAAAAGGAAAGCAGAGTACACAGGGAGGGTCCTGCCCACTTACGGTATAGGAGTTGGACCAGAAGGAACTAACCTGATTCCAGAGGCTGGCCCACAACGGAGCCTGGTTGATTCAAGATACAGTGCCCAAAGGGAAAAGAAAGCCTGGGCAAATGACGGTCCTAGAGTGTCCTGTTTGGTTGGTGGTGTAAGGTAGGGAGAGATTCCAGGCAGCAGCAAGCATGCAGGAATTAGATCCAGCAGAGATGTGGTTCTGGAAGAGCTGAACATTCATGGAGGTATCGGCAAATGGATGCGGGCATAAAGAAGAGTACGCTTTCTTTCAGGGAAAGACACTGGCAAGCAGGCAAGGGTGTCAGGGCCCAAATGAGCAGTCCAGGGATCAGAATAATACTCAAGTTTTGGAAGGAAGGTGGGCTCCTTTCTAGTGGTCATTGCCGATGCAGCTTTCCTCATTCTGCCCACTCTATCAGGATACCTTATTACATCTTTGGAGTCAATGACCACCTTGGTGATTTCCTACTTTAAATCTAGTCCAGACCTTTCCTGGACTCCAGGCCTTCATCTCCAGCTGCCTGCTGGACCCCTTAACCTAACATGTTCAAAGAAACTCACAGCTTTCCCCAACCTGCTTTTCTTCCTATGTTCTTTTTAAAAATATATATTTTATTGATTTTTTACAGAGAGGGAGGGAGAGGAATAGAGAGTTAGAAATATCAATGAGAGAGAAACATTGATCAGCTGCCTTTTGCACACCCCCTACTAGGGATGTGCCCACAACCAAGGTACATGCCCTTGACCGGAATCGAACCTGGGACCTTTCAGTCCACTGAGCCAAACCAGTTAGGGCTTCCTATGTTCTTTATTTCAATGAAAGGGTTCATTCTTGATTCTTCCTTGGTCTCACCGTATTTAGTCTTTCATCAAATACAATCGTTTATATTCCTTCTAAATAGCTCCTAATTTTGTCCCCTCCTGTTTCACTGGCAATATCTTAGTCCTGGTAACCATCACAATGTCACCAGAATTTTCACTATAACCTTTTAACTGTTCTTCTTGTCTCTAGTCATGCATGTCCTTTGCCAACTCTTCCTCCTAAATGCAACTTTGATTTTTATCTGTCTTCTACTTAAACTCTTCACTGCCCCCAGAATAAAATGCAGAATTAACCAGCTTAAAGGCTTATGACCTGCCCTGCCTACCTGTCCACCTCTTACTTCTTCTTCCACATCCTCTTCCAGCTATATTGAACTTCTTAAGGTCCCTGAGGAAGCCTAGATTACTCTGGATGCCACATCTGTGTATATGGGGCTCTTCATGTGAATAACTTTTACTCATCTTTTGGGGTTCAATTCAAAGTATCTTCTCTAGGACTCTTCTCTTGGTGGGTGCCCCTCTTACCTGCTCCCATAGCCAGAGTCTCCCTCTGGCCCTCATGCTTGTTGCTTGTGTGTGTCTTCCTGACTAGACTGTGAACACATCCTGGCAGAAACCAGGTCTTTTCCACTGAGGAGCAGTGGGGCAATGTGGAGATCATGGGTTTTGGAGTCTGCCAGACCTATGTTTGAAAAACAGACCTGGAATAAGACACATGAGCAAGATCTTTATTATCTCAGGATCTCTATCACATTAGCTATAAATGATATTTCCTCATAAGTTGTCATAAGGATTTGTTAATAATACAAAGCACTTGGCGTTGAACTGAACACATTCAGGGGTGGAAAACCCTTTTTCTGCCAGGGGCCATTTGGATATTTATAACATTACTTGAGGGCCATTCAAAATTATCCACTTAAAATTGGCTGCTATATTTGCTCAAACATTTAATTAACTCACCCCTGGACCAAATAATTTCGTGGGCCTTATGCAGCCCGCAGGCGGAACATTCCTCACTCCTGTTAGATGCTTAATAAATGTTTGATGAAGGGACTACAGGAAGAGAAGCTCCAAATAGGCTTATAGGCTTGTGGTCAATTCTGAGAGAAGCTTACGTGGGTCACCATGGCCTGTGCCATCTTGGCAGAGAAATGACAGAGTTGAATGGAGTTAAAGCCAGATTCAGTCTAGCGAGGAAATGCTGAGTGAACAGGAACAAGGCAGCACCCAGGACCAATGGAGAGCGAGACAAGAAAGGCGGAAAGTGAATGTAGGAGGTCTCAGTAAGACTGCATGCAGGGCCATTACTAAAGGCTGGCTTAAAGGGGCTGACTTGCCTAGTGCCTTAAGCTGGCATTGGACAATAGGAAGCACGTTCTCACCTCTCGCTCTGGAGCTTTGAAAACATACTTGCCTGGTCTCCACCTCCAGAGGTTTCGTTGCAAGTGCTCTAAAGTAGATCCAGGCCTAGGCATTTTAAAAGCTCTTCAGAGAATTCTGGTGCAGGGAAGACTGAGAATCACCACTCTAGCATGAAGGCAGCCCACCCAGAAGAAGGAGGAGGTGTGGATTAAGTTTGCATCTGGGCCCCTAGACTGTTCCCCATGTATAACGGAGTTAGTGGATGGTGGTGGGTGGGGATGGCTGCTACTCTCTTACCTACTTTGGTAAGGACTAGCTTAGCACTAGAGCTGGCCCATCCACAGACTAAATGGCAGGGAACACGGAAAGACAAGTGTTGAAAAAAAGGAGCTATAGACTCCCTTCCCTGATCTCAAAATTCAGCCTGCCTCTCACCCCTTGCCAGAGGAGACCAGCTACTCCTTGAGAGGAAGAAGCTCCCTTTGGGAAGTGACGGGGTGGAGGAACACCTTTCCTTTCACATCCACTGCAACCACAGAGCGGAAAGCCAGTGGAGAACTGCTGCTCACTTCTCCTGGGAATAGCTCTGAGATGGCAGCTTAGAGCTCATGGCCATTCTAACAATAAAAGGAGTTTATTTTAGATTAAAAAAAAAAAAAAAAAGGAATCCCCAGCCAGCTGCAACAGACTCTTAGTTTGAAGAAGTCATAAATAAGAATGAGAAGAGAAAAAAAAAAAAAATAGGAGGAGGAACTCTTATTAAAAAATTAGAATCAGATGATATTTATTTTGGAGGAAAAAAGCCTCTAATCTGTGAATTTCCACAGTCTGTATATGTAAAAGGTAATCAGGCTGATGACACCTATTATAGTTCACAGGAATAGACCCATCAAGGAGTGGTATCAGGAAATGTCTTCAAGTAAAAGCTGGCCTTTATTTTATCACACTGGTCCTCACTAGACCCTTCAAATATTTGATCATGCAAACCAGATCAGAAGTCATTGATCATGAGCCTATGCAATGCAAGTCTCTGCTTGGAAAGAAAATTAAAAAAAGATGGCCTGAGATCAGTAAAATATAAAAGTGGCATCACCTCTCCTCCACTTTAAATGCAGAGGCATAGCCCAGGAGAGGAAGAAGATGAAGTTAAAAACAGACAAGAGGCTTACCTGTTACTGACCTTGATGTGACCCCGTCTCCCCAACCCCACCTCACCCCACCCTCATCACACTTCACCTACATACACCTACATACACACCAATTATACCTCTTACCATCTTATTGTAAAATTAGTGCTATAAAAAACTAAAGCTTTTGTGTCAGCAAAGTTTTTCCTCCCTACCCATCCCCATCCCCCCAAAAAAAAAATCAGAAAATTTTGTAAAGTGGCTCATAATCTTCCTGGAACTTACCTAATTGTAGAAAGACCTGAAAATAAAGGGACTTCCATTCCCAGTGGGCAGAGACTCGACATGGGCTATTTTAGTTCAATCATCTCTTCCTTTATGGAAATTAACAGCTCAAATCTCTATTGATTTAACATGCTGTCCCTGTGATGCAATGGGGACTTCACACAAGTAATGAGGACAGAACGTTCTGTGATATTTTAACCCTTGTGGTCTTTTGTTTTTGTAATTTTCTCTAAAATGGAAACAACTGGAATACATAAATTGATTAGAAGGAACAAGACCAGCACCTGCATTTCCTCTTGAGATATATATACATCTCATACATACTGAGTACAATAAATATATAGGGAGTGTATATTGAGTACAATAAATAAATATATATATTAAAATACATTGTAGGAATAAGGAATTTTAGTCTCTATCTCTGCAATGTACTTTGAACCACAGATATTCTTGTAAAAGAGCAGGCTCCCTAGTACAATGGGACAATAGGCAAGTGATGAGGGGGGTGCGAATATGGGCCTTGATTTTCTTTCTTGGGTCTTTGCCTCTTTGTCTCAGAGTAGTCTGGGGCTGTGCTCACTTGCAATGATATCAGCTTGCTGTGGGTAGAAATTTTGATGATGAACTAAATTAGACATCATGACTTACGTGTATGGGGAAGGAGGAAGAGGGAGGAAAGGAGGTGGGAGCTGCTGTTTAAAGTACAGTTAATGGAGTAATTGTCAGGATTAATCAATTACTTTATACAAAATTGGATTGTCAGGGAGGAGTCTTTTGTTTTGGGCAAGTCTTTTCACTTTGTTGAGCATTAACATTTTCTGTAAATAAGGAAGAAGCAGCATCCTTTATTCCTCAGAAGTTTAAGAGCAAGGAAAGTCTTCCAAATTATGGTGGGTGTGGGTGGGGAGATAAAAAGAGAAGCCTTATTACTCAGACCACTTAGCGAATGTTCAGTGAGCACCTGCTATGTGCAGAAGCCTGAGCTGGGCAGAGGAGAAGCCCCACCCCTGCCACGGACTGGGGATTTGCATGTGGGGAGAGGTCACTGTGACATCCTGGCTTCTGCCCTCTTACTTAGACAATGTCTCAGTCAACCTCATACACTCTGGTAAGTTCGTGAAATTTATCTCGAATCCTCCTCTCCACCTCGTCCTTGTAGTCATCATCCCTTGTGGCCATCAGGTTTTGCTCCTGCGGCTCCCACCTGGATCATCCCATTGCATTTTTCCTCCCTGAGTTTACTGTTCTTAGTTCCTTCTCTTACTGAAACTCTGAGTAGGGTCGTGTCCAACAATGTAGAACGCTGGTTCTACCCTCACTGGGTGAATTTGAGCAAGTCTTTTCACTCTGTTGAGTCTTAACATTTTCTGTAAATAAGAATGGTATGGCCCTAGCCTGTTTGGCTCAGTGGATAGACCGTCAACCTGTGGACCAAAGGTTCCTGGGTTTGATTCTGGTCAAGGGCATGTACCTTGGTTGCAGGCTCCTCCCCAGCCCCAGTCAGGGTGCATGCAGGAGGCAACCCATCAATGTGTTGCTCTCATATCGATGTTTCTCTCTGTCTTTTTCTCTCTCTTCTACTGTCTCTAAAAGATCAATGGAAAAATATCCTTGGGTGAGGATTAAAAAAAAGAAGAAGAAGAATAGTAGGAACACTTGTATTGTGAAGATTAAATGAAACAATAAAAGTGAAATTATCCGCAGTTAATTTTTATAGGGAATGTAGTACATGCACTTACTGTGCTGCGTGCTCTGTGTACAGTGTACCATTTCATCCATACAACAAGCCAGTCTGGCAAGCATTCTCATCCCCTTGTACAGGTGAGGAAACTGAGGCTTAGAGAGATTATGTAGCTTGTCCAAGTCACACTGCTAGTTTGCAGAGGTGACCATTTGAATTCAGTTTTGTCTTCAAAGACCATAATGCTGGTACCCATAGTGCCCACCACCTCTATAAATGCCCCTGTAAAATGCTGTGTCAACAAAGATAATTTTATTAGATATAGCTAATACCCATTGCTATTCCTTATTGGACAGATTTGAAGGTACCGAAGATCACATCATTTACATGTTAAAAAATGCAGGGTAATAAATTCACATAGAACCACAGACTTCTACAGGTAAAGGGCCTTTGAAATGATCGAGGCTTGTGGTTTTCAAACTCTGCTTCTCAGAGGCCCCATACCAAGCTCTGTTTGCATCTGCTTTCCAATGTGTCCTTATTTTTAGGAAGTGTTTTGTCCTGAGAATGGTTCTCAGGCTTACTGTTTTCTAATTCACTCACAATAATTTTACAGCGGCTTTTGAGGAAAGCATTTTGCCAAATCCTGAAGAGATAGCAAGATTCAAGGTTTCCTGACTTCTGGGTCAGGTCTCTCTTTACTCCTCAGTCATAACTTTTTTTTTAATATACTTTTTTGATTTTTTACAGAGAGGAAGGGAGAGGGATAGAGAGTTAGAGACAGCGATGAGAGAGAAGCATTGATCAGCTGCCTCCTGCACACCTCCTACTGGGGATGTGCCCGCAAGCAAGGTACATGCCCTTGACCGGAATCGAATCTGGGACCTTTCAGTCCGCAGGCCGACGCTCTATCCACTGAGTCAAACCGGTTACGGCTCAGTCCTAACTTTTGACACAATGTGTCCAATGTAGAAAAGAATTGAGAATATTAAAAATTAATCATCGAGAGAGACTTTTTCACCCTAACTGGTTTGGCTCTGTGGATAGAGCATCGGCCTGCGGACTGAAGGGTCCCAGGTTTGATTCCAGTCAAGGGCAAGTACCTTGGTTGCAGGCATATCCCCAGTAGGAGGTGTATAGGAGGCAGCTGATCGATGTTTCCAACTCTCTATTTCTCTCCCTTGCTCTCTGTAAAAAATCAATAAAAATACATTTAAAAGAGAGAGAGAGAGACTTTTTCTAAGAAATATCTTAGGAAGCCACATAGGCCTGGCTGATCTAAGCAAAAGCAATAGAAAACTCAATTAGTAGAAAGTAATAAGACACTGAAGCAAAAGTAAGAGAAAAAAAAAAGATTTGAGAGAGGCTTGGCAGTGATGTCCAGTAGTGACTATTATGAAGTTGTCTCCTATGGGAATAAGCAAAGGACTATAATCCTGTGAGGCCTCGATTCATTTATTCATTCAACCATCATTTATGAAACATCTACTATATGCCAGGCACTGTACTAGGCAGAGAGACGACAAAGATGAATAACAAAATGTCCCTGCACTCAAGGGGCTGATTAACTAGAGTGGGAGGTTACTTTGCAGAGGAATTAGTGTGGTGAGAGCAATGATAGAGATTTACAGAGTTCTAGGGATACTTCAAGAAGGGATATCCACATCCTTGCCTTGGTGGAGAGAGGATGGTGGTTAGGAAACGCTTTTCGAAAGATGTAAAATGCCAAGATGTTCTTGGGAAGAATTCAAATTAGAGGAGATTGACATTAGAGGACATTGTTGGGGCCTTAGGTAGAAGTGAATTTAGTTTCTTCTTTTTCTGGTGAGACAGATAAGGGCCATCCAGCAAGGCTCCTTGTCCATAAGCCACAAACCGATCAAAACACAAACCGCATTGCTAAGTAGAAGTTCTGCTTTCAGTTACTATAAATAGCTTCCTAGGGTTATTTCTTCCTACAAAGATGAAAACAGTTCTTCCTCAGAATCAGAGCCTGTTACCTTTTTTCTCAGTGATCACCTGGCTCTTGCCTCCTTTGTTTCATTTTAATGTAAGTGTATGCTGTGAGAGGCATACTACATGGCTATTGGGTACTTGAAAAAAATATAAGAATGAACCCGTACTAGTTGTGGAAGGTTATATTCCTGAAACGAATGGACCCTAAAATACAATGGTCAAAATCTAGAAGAAGTTTATCACTCATAAAACAGGGTGAACATTCCAGTCAGCAGTAGCTCTCATCTCATCTGGAGAATCATGGCCCCAAATTCTTCCATCTAAGATTCTGCTCCCCTACAGTCTTAATGTATCTCAGCATCCACTTAAAGGAAGAGGAAAGAAGGTGCAGACACTCATCTTTTATTGGCAAAAATAAATCACATGACCACATACGACTCCAGGGTCTACTGGGAAGTATAGTTTCAGGCTGAACAACAGCTTCCAGGCTCAACTCTATTGCCATGGACAAGGAAGATTTTGGTAGGCGGCTATTTTCATGTAAACCGAGAGAAAGAAAATGGAGAGTCACAGAAAATCTATTAGAAAGTTATTGATAAGAATGCTTACCACAAATTAACAAGTTACACCCCTTAAGCTTACAGAATGTTGTATGTCAGTTAACCTCAATAAAACTTGGAAAGGAAAAAAGAAGAATGCTTCTCAGCTCTAGTACACTTTATAGTTTTTTTGCTTGGTAATCCTGATAACTGACACTTCCTTAAAAGCTTCAGATAGGAGCCTATTCATAAATGGAAAACATGAGGCCACAACCAGTGATTGTATATTGCTTATTAAAACCCTGATTATTTTTAAAGATATTTAAGAAATCTAACAGCTAGATAGATAATATTAACAGCACTAAATCATGGGAAATGTCAGATATTCCCAACCAGATAAATTTAATCACATCTACAAGTATTTTTCAATGCCTTTGCTAGGCTAAATACTTTGGGATAATATAGCAAAACACACTGTCAAATAAAAAGTTCAAAATATATATGTAAATGTATATATGTTTATACATACATATATATTTATATGTATACTAGGGGCCCGGTGCACAAAAATTTGTGCACTCGGGGGGTGGGGGTCCCTCAGCCCGGCCTGTGCCCTCTTGCAGTCTGGGACCCCTCGGGGGAGATGTCCACCTGCTGGCATGCCTGGCCAGCCTGGGTGAGGGGCTGAGAGCCATTTTCAGGCTGCCCACAGCCCCTTCAGGGTTCGTGCACTGGGGGGTGGA
>PVJC01021343.1:0-28328 GCA_004026665.1 Murina feae | reverse complement strand
CAGGGGAGGGCAAGAGTCTGAGAGATCAACATAGAGGGGGTGCCTGCTCCAAGCCTCCACGGTGTGCCTGGGGGCAGGCCCCCGGCAGGTAGACACACACAGGAGGACTGCTCCGAGCCTCAGATGCAGCTGGGGGCAGGTCCCCAGTGGCGACACACACACACACAAAAGGCGCCTGGCAGACTGGGGCCATCATAGGACATCCACTGAGGGGTCCCAGACTGTCAGAGGGCACAGGCCGGGCTGAGGGACTCCCTCCACCCCAAGTGCACAAATTTTTGTGCACCGGGCCCCTAGTATATATATATTTTTGCATTACTTTTTAAAAAATGTATTTTATTGATTTTTTTACAGAGAGGAAGGGAGAATAGAATTAGAAACATCAATGTGAGACAGACATCAATCAGCTGCCTCCTGCACACTCCCCACTGGGTATGTGCCTGCAACCAATATACAATGCCCTTGACCGGAATCAAACCTGGGACCCATGAGTCCACAGGCCGACACTCTATCCACTGAGCCAAACCGGGTTAGGGCCAATATAACCATATTTAATAGTAAAGTGTTAATCTTCAGTAAAACTGGCATACCAAAAAAACATGCCCGTTTATACTACAACAGGGCCCTCAATACACCTCATATTTATAAGCCCACCTCAAGGTGTCTCAGATTAGACAAGTCTGGATAACATACCATGTAAGCTAAGTTGCATGTGGTAAAGTCAAGGAAAAAACAAAACTATTCCATCATAGATCCAGAAATTCCTACAAAGAACATTGGGGGGGGGGGATTTTCTTAAGGCACCTACGTGTGCATTTTGTTCTGAAAATTAATTTGCAGACCTGCTTCAAACTAAAAAAAAAAAAAGCTTCAAAGCCAGTCTTACAGCCAGAAAAATAATACTGGAGACAGCCATAATTATGAAATCTAAATTTTAAAACTTTACCTGTTTCCTTTTTTTTATCAGAAGTAGCATCCAAAGTAGTTAAGGTAGTAGAGGTGCTTTTATAAATATCCTGACTGCATACTCCAGAATCGTCTTCATCAGATGAGAATGAAGATAAATGTTCTAAGTTTTTAAGTTCCTTATCAGCTTTCTCTGATGCACTATTATCCCCTGTTTCAGACACTAAAGGTGTGGGTACTGTAGATGAAGTCTTGGGAAATGGTGGGGGACAAAATGTACGAACAATTTGGGTCCCTGGCCGTCTAGTCCTGTTAGGCATTCGTACAGCAAGAGTGGAAAACTGCTGCTTGGGCCCAGATTTCAGAAAATCTAAGAAAGAGGCAATAAATCCTGTTTTGACTTCTGGCTGTTTTTCCTCAACTTCTTTGATCTTCTGTCTCATTTTTTCTTGATGCTGATAAACATCATGGCAGCCTTCTGAGGGAGGAGGAGGAGTATATGGCAAATATATATCTGTTCCCCTTGAATTCTGGCGTTTCCCTTGGATAGGTCTTTTCAGCTGTTTCAGATTACTGTTCTCTTCCTCTTTAGTTTGCCCTTTTCCTTTAGTTTTTTTCTTCTGAAGGTTAAAATGCATTAAATCTTGATTTTCTTCTTCAATCTTGACACTGATTGCCTCCCCAGGTTGGGCCACGGCCAACAGTGCAAGTGCACTCCTTGTCAGATTCACTGACACACCACTGTCATCACCCCCTAAGGTGAATTCACTCTCCGATGTAGCACTCTCTCCACTTATACTTCTACTACTGGAAATGAACTCTTGGTTTCTGTTATTATTTAATGAACTATCAACAGGAACTTCACAATCATCTTCAAAGTCATGATTGGTAGCAGGCTGTTTCTTGAATGGGCCAGACCTTTGCTCCTGGACTTCATGACCTGGTCCAGTCACTGGTAAAGTTAGTTTAGATGCTTTATTTTGCCCTGGTGTTTCAATGTGCTGTTGATCAAGAGTCATTTTTGACTGCAGGGTAGGTACTGGTGAAAGGTTTACCGTAACTTGACTTCCATTTAAGGAAATATCATTTACATTCTGTGGCTTTCCTACTGTAGCTGTTATAGAGTTAAAATCTGAACTTACATGCCCGACATCTAATGACTGCTGAAAGTGAGACTTAGAATTACCATCTTCAACAGTTGGAAGGGTTTCATTTGAAGTTGACTTGGAAAAATCAGAAGGTGTAACCCCACAAGCTGCTGCTGTAGCTGCTAAGATATCATCCACATTTGATAAAATATTTCTTTCATCATTGAGAAGAATTGCCTCTGGAAAACATATTGATCCAAGGGAAACAAAATGATTCTTTGAATCATGCTGATTTGTTTCACTAAAATGGCCCTTTGTTGTTAGATGTTGTTGTAAAGGTTTTGAAGACTCAGAGAGGTCCATTTTCATAATTTCAGAATTCTGAGTATGGAGTTGCTGCTGAGAATGATCACCATTGCTCTGAATAATATGACTATCCATTTGAAGAAAAGGATGCACTATTTGTTGAGGACTTGGAACATGATGTACTTGTAAAGGTGCCTTTACTTGTCCTAAGCCTGCCTGCAGCATTGACTGCTGAAGTATTTGTAAATCACAGGTAGAATCTAAAAGGATCTGAGTAGTAGGAAGAGATGCCTGATGGCCCTGCCCTAAAGTATGATTTGGAATTTGAATCTGAGATGATGCATTAATTATTTGATCATGCTGCTCCTGGACTTTGGCATCATGTACCTTATGTATAAGAGAGTGCTGCTGGCTTAGGTCTTTAGTATTCAATGTTATTTGTGAAGTTTGCATTACATCAGTTGCCTTCTTAATATCAAGGGCTGCTGCACTATTGACTTGGCCAATTTGTTGGTTAAGTTGTGTCGCTGAACCAACCATACTTTCTTCTTTTTTTGAATTTTGTAGAGCAATTCCAACAACGTGATCTTCAAGATGGGAATTACTTCTGATTACGCTCTGAGAGTATCTGTCATCTGCCTTTGACACCTTATAAGTTGATTCTTGAACATTAATTTCCCCATCAGATAGCCTTTGGGTTGATGACTCCAGAGATACTTGTGGCTGTAATACCTGTAACTCTTGCATTGGAAAATCATCTTTTTGTTTTGAAGATGTATACACATTTGAGTCAAGTTTCCTTTCAGCATAAGACTTTGGGTCAGGGGAAGGTATACTATTCTGTAATGTCTGACAATGAGTAGAGGACGTAAAAGATGATGACTGAATGGCAGGCAAAAACTTTTGGGGCTGGGGAGATGATGACCCTTGAGCTTGAGGTTTTTGGGAAGACTGCATAGAAATATAATTCTGGGTTGTGCTAGACTCTGGCAAACTCTGAGCCCGAGAGGCAGAAGAATAAGAAAGAGAAGGAGCTGTTAATGCTAGGGACTGCCCCGAAGCATAGCTTTCTGAAGGACTAACAACTGACAAAACTTGTGATTGGGATGAATAATTAACCTGTGTCTGGCTAGCTGGTGATAAACCCTGAGAATGACCAGATGAGTAACTTTGAGACTGGCTAACTGAAGGTAGATCTCTTGTTTGAGCAGGGTAATTCTCATTTGTAACTGAAGATAACACCTCTTGCTGATTGGAAGAATAATTAAGTGTCTGATTTTCAGAAGTTATAGTCTGAGATGAACCAGAAAAAGTCAATGCTTTATATAAGGATGGCAACTTTTCAACTTTGCTGGATCTATAAACCTGTGAATGAACAATAGATGGCACATTATGTGGTTGTACTAAACCATAATTTTGGGACTGACTAACTGATAAAAGGCTTGGTAGTTGTGCTGTAGAATAAATTTGTGCTTGGCCTGATATTACAGAACTCTGATTATGTAAAGGTTTGGAATAGCTTAGTGTTTGCACAGGAGGAATTATACTTTGAGGTTTGGGGGTCTTAGTTGGTGTGAGTGATTCCTTTGCAGAACAGCTTTTTACTATTATAGTGGAAGGAGGATACCCTGATGATGGAATTACAGATGAGTAAGATTGAGCAAGTTCCGCTGATCCCTGGGAGGTCTTCTGCTGCAGTCCTCCATTGCTCACCTGAGTGGACTCTCCAATTGGGCTACAGGATAAAGATGGCTGCCTGCTTGTTTCCTGAAAATTAACTACATTTGCATTTGATAGATAACTATGTAAGGAATGCTGTGAACCAGTCAGTTGTGCCTGAATAGACTGGGTACCTGAAGGCCGCTGATGGTGTTTAATAACACTACATTCTCGAAGAGCTCTTTCAATGGAAGCAGAATTAGTAAAGAGAGTTGAACTGTAGGCTTGAGGCATTTGCTGGGTTCCCCCCAGTGCTGAAGGCAACAAACTGAACTGAGGTTGTAAAAGATGGGGTGCAGACTCTTGAGCTGAGCGATATGTTGAGGACTGAGGTGGTACACTGTTACATAACACAGAACTGCCCAGGCGCTCAAATGCCAAAGCAGTTGGAATAGTTCCCTGGGAAGTTTTGATTTGTAGCAAAGGGTCATGAGGATTTAGAATTCCATTTGATGTAGTGTTAAAACTTGAATCCTGAAGCACCAAAGGTGAAGTGGTAGCAAAGTTCCTATTGTTGAAGGTGGTGGGATGCTGATAAGCAGAGAGGGCAGAAGGTGAAAGTGTTCCAGTGGTTGGCAAAGGTCCAGTAACGAACAGCTCAGTTGCTGCTGAGGAATGCATACCTATGAAGAGAAAACATGAAGATATTTATGCAATTACTACACAAATACACACATACATGTTTTCATAGTAGATACTTGTGTAACATTTGCTCACTAAAAAGCATGTAAGCAATATGTTTTATAAAATGGAAAGTGATAGTTTCTAACAACAGTCCTACTTTTTGATAAGATTCTGAAAATTACATTTTCAAATAGCTACCTTTCTTAAAGCAAAAACAAAATTAGTTATTAGCAACTCAAAGCTGTAATTGTTATATAAATGTGATTATACATAGTTAGACAAGGCCAATTAAGAAACCAGTAAAAATGAGTCCTGGCTAGGTGGCTCAATTGGTTAGAGCATCATCCCAATATGCCAAGGTTGTGGGTTCGATCCCCAGTTAGGGCACATACAGGAAGGAACCAATTAATAGGTAAGTGGAACAACAAGTTGATCTTTCTTTCTCTCCCCCCCTTTCCACAATCTCTAAAAATCAATGAAAAAATACCCTTTAGGATTAACAAAAACAAACTGTAAAAATTTACAATCTCTAGTGATCAATTTAACCAATGCAAAATAACAATGCACAAACTAAAATATTCATAACATTAAAACTGAAACTAAATTATCTACATTTAACACGATAAAACTCACAATTACAGTACAGTTAATACTGCAAAGTTTCTCTTATCAAAATATATGCACTTTAAAAATCTCTTGCAATTCAAGTTTTGATGCCCTGTGAACAATTTCTAGTAACAACAGATGCATGTTTATCATAAAAGGCTAATCAGAAATTAATAAAGTACTGTCAAGAATAAATTGTTAATATTTCAGGACAGCATTTTAGCCATATACAGCTATACTAAAAAAGTGTATACCCTTGTCAGCCTAAAGTTCCACTTCTAGAAATTTATCCTATAGAAATAAGTGGGCACAAAAAAATTTGTACAAGATATTCACTGCAGTTATTATACATAATGAGTAGAAACAACCTAAATGTCCACTAACAGGGGATTGATCAAATAATGATGGCATATCCTAATAATATTATTGCTATAAACATTGATAGGTAGATATGTTTTGATATACAAAGACATAAAAAAGGGTAAACACCAAACTGTTAAATCTTCCCTAAAAAGTGGGATTGCTATTAGAAACTATCACTTTCCATTTTATATACCCTTGTATTGTTTACATGCCTTTTAGTGAGTTTCCATTAAAAATATTTTTTTCCACTTTGGAGAAATTGGGGAAAACAGATTCTCTAGCCCTTTCAAAAACATTCTTCTTTCTTTCCATTAAATGTCAAAAAAGTATTACTACTACAAGGACAGAAAATATCTAGTTACACAAAAAAGAATAAATAACACTTATAATTAGTCATTAAAATAATATTACCATAGGAACTAGAATAGAAAGTCTAACTGAATATGTAAAGTTATTCCAGGAAGCAAAGATGAAGCTATTGTGTTTTTTAATATTCTTTTTTATTTTACACTAAACATTATCTTCTTGGAAGCAGAAAAGAAATTGCTAAGGCATTTTGAGAAGCTCTATTGTAATTTGCATCAGAATAAAATACTGTTTCCTATAGCTATCATCTACAAATGTTTTCTCAAATATGCTATGATGTTTCTTATTCTTTAAAATAAAACCTTAAAAACTAACCTTCCTGTTATCCTGCAAAAAAATAAAAACATACAAATAACTGAGGGTGAGAAAGTTGAAAAATAAAATAATGAAAATAAAATGTACAAGTACATATAAACCAGGGGTCCTCAAAGTTTTTAAACAGGGGGCCAGTTCACTGTCCCTCAGATGGTTGGAGGGCTGGACTATAGTTAAAAAAAACAAACAAACAAACAATGAACAAATTCCTATGCACACTGCACATATCTTATTTTAAGCAGGACAGGCAGCGGTGGCAAAAACACCCGGCATGTGGCCCGCGGGCCATAATTTGAGGATGCCTAATATAAATGAACACAATACAGAGTGGGGCAAAAGTATGTTTATAGTTGTATGTGAAAGTTTACTCTTGTATTATTTATTAATTATTGTATTATTTTCCATACAAACAACTATAATACCTACTTTTGCCCCACCTTGTATAATGATTTTTATTAGTGATTCAATCTGTTTAATTAAGGATAAATTTATATAACTTTAATGATGAAATCAGTCCCATTATTTTATTCTATCATATAAGCTACCCAGCCTGCAGTTGTTGACATAAGTGAAATTTAATCTTTCATCAAAAAATAAAAAGTGATGAATGTAAATTAACTAAATGAGGGGGAATTCGTTCACAATGTGAACATATATAAAATCATTACAAGGTATATTTTCAATACCTTATAATTTTATATTCACAATAAAGCTAAAATTTAAAGAAGAAATTTAATCTCTGCTCCTCTCAAGTATACAAGAACCACAGTTAGCCCTTAGATTCACAGGTTTGAACTACATGGGTTCACTTACATTTTTAAAAATAAATACTGTAAATGTATTTTCTATTCCTTATGATTTTTCTTTTTTTCTTAAATATATATTTTATTGATTTTTTTTACAGAGTGGAAGGGAGAGGGATCGAGAGCTAGAAACATCGATGAGAGAGAAACATCGATTAGCCGCCTCCTGCACACCCCCCACTGGGGATGCGCCCGCAACCAAAGTACATGCCCTTGACCGAAATCGAACCCGGGACCCCTCAGTCCACAGGCCAGCGCTCTATCTACTGAGCCAAACCCGCTAGGGCATGATTTTTCTTAATAACATCTTCTTTTCTCTAGCTTACTTTCTTTTAATATAGCACATAATACATATAAACATATAAAATGTGTTACAAGTTAGGTTTTAGGGGAACCAAAAGTTTTTGCATGTCCAGCTGACATGGCTCAATGGTTAAAAGTCGATCTATGAACCAGGAAGTCATGGTTTAATTCCCAGTCAGGCACATGCCTGGGTGGGCTCAATCCCCAGTGGGGACGTGTAGGAAACACCTAATTGATGATTCTCCCTCATCATTGATGTTTCAGTCTCTCTTTCCCTCTCCCTTTCTGTCTGAAATCAATAAAAAAATATATTTTTAAAAGTTATTTGCAACATAGCAAATATAATGAATACTGTAATAACTATGTATGATGCCAGGTAAGCACTAGTTATACTGAAGTGATCACTTTGCAAATTATATAAATGCCTAATCACTATGTTGTACTCTTGAAACTAATCTAATAAAAGAGTAATATACAAATTAACCATCACTCTGACACACCTAAGCCATGCTCACCAGCCAAGCCACGCCCCCCCAGCCATTCAAAGTGGCTGTATGCAAATTAACCCAGCCAAGATGAAGGCCGGCAGCCATGGAGCTGGAACCAATAGGAGGCTTCCATTGCACCAGAGATGGAGTTGAAACTGCCTATGTAGGCCGGCCAGGCCTCTGCTCAAGGCAACAATGTTTTAATTATAGAAGATAAATAAACCCCAGAAACCTGATTCTAGCTAGCCTTGCTGGGACGCTGGGTCAATGGGAGCTGTGGGCAGCCCCTCACCAGGCTGTGCAGGTACCCCAGTAAGAACTCCAACCCTGAAGGGGCTGTGGGCAGCCTGAAAACGGTCCTCAGACCCTCACCCAGGCTGGCCACACCCCCATGGGGTGAGGGTCCCCACTGGGGGGCTTGGCCAGCCTGCAAACAGCCATTGACCCTTCACCCAGGCTGGCCAGCCATGCCAGCAGGTGGACATCCCCTGAGGGGTCCCAGACTGCAAGAGGGCACAAGCCGGGCTGAGGGACCCCCCCCCCCCGAGTGCACAAATTTTTGTGCACCGGGCCCCTAGTATACAATAATATTAAATGTCAACTGTAATAGGGAAAAAAAGTAAATTTTGCTCTTATAAAAAGTTATATGTGCATTTTCAACTATGCAGGGGTCAACACACCCTTAACACCCATTTTTCAAGTATTTAAGTTGCTAGAGAAAAACTTTATTTCTAGGGTTTATCTTTAATAATTATCTTCTTTCTTCAACTTGGTTTTATCAGTGCTAAAACTGAATTTCTGCTAGTAAAATTTATTGAATTTTGTCCACCTTAAAACTGTGAAAAATTCCAGGTTTTAAAGTTCACTGGAAAATCAATAATTAACTTCACTCTCAGGCACACTACATAATGACAAGGCCCATACAAAGTATATTTTTACAAGACTTATAAATTCTGAAAACAAAGCATCACCTGTCTGCCAGGATGGAGCCCTGAATTGTGGTAAAAGAGTAGTTCCTGAAGAAGCAGCCTGAGCTGTTTGAGATTCAACAGAAGAGAGAAAGTTCATTACTGAAGATTCCTTAGTGTTAGTGCTGGCACTGTTCACACCAGTATCAAATATTCCAGAAAGACCTACATTTGAAGATAAAATATATCCCAAAGTAAAGATATTATTAATATAAAATTATATTTCTGATCATATTTTAAAAAGGATTCTCTGAAATTTGAGGCCAAAATTCTATAATCTCAAACTGTCTTATTTTGAAGTAGCAAACAAATATTAATTTGACTAAGCATAGTTATAATTTAAAATCTATAAAGATGCATGAAAAAGATCTCCCAACTAGTTATGTTTATATTCCTCATCAATAAAAGACAAGGCTTTTAATCTTACTTTTATTTTAAAATTTCCCATGACACTGTTATGTCCTGCACGCATATTCATAATCAAACATGTGCAAACTGATTTTTTTCCTTATTCACTAAATGTACCCAGATTCTGTTATATTTCACAAGAGAATTTTTACCGGTTGGCTGAGGTGTGGTAGAATATCCAGGAAGTTGATGAGAGGCTGCAAAAGTCTGTCTCTGAAGGCGATTTGTTTCAGAGAGTGAGGGATGTCCTTCTTCATAGCTTAAACTAGAGGATAATAAAAATAAGTGACCAAAAACACAATGCTCAAATCATATGATCAAAAAATTTCTAGAAAAAAAGTTACTAAAACAGCAATTGTCAAAAGTAGCAGAAGTCTTTGACTATAAATTCCTTATCTATAGGCCAATAGATCAACCACAGTCTGACAATAATGTCAAAATGGGGAAAGCACAGTGAAGATGTACAAGGAAGAAAAGTGACACATAGTATTTTCTTTAATTCAACTTTTATCTCCTACAAAGTCCTTTTAACGATTGGGAGTGGTAAAACATGGCATAGTGGGAAGAGCAATATCCCAGAAAACAGGAGAGCTGAATTCACTATCCAAGCTCTATTACTGGCTTACAGTGTGATTTCAACAAGTGATTCACTTACTGTCAGATTAATCTCAGTCAAGGGACTAGACTAGATAATCTCCAAGATCCCTCTAATTCTAACATTCTATGTAATATCAGATCATTCAAATAAATTGATCAGTATTATTTCCCAAAAGCTTGAAATTACATTTTGAGTCATTCAGAAAAATGTTTCTTCCCTTGATTTTTGAGTTATTTTAAACCCAGAGAAAAAAATTAAAACAATATAATGAATAACCCACACACTTGTCACCTAAGATTGAACAATTAACATTTTGTTATCTTCCACTACACACACACATTTTTTTATTTTTTTACTAAACCACTTGAAAATAACTTGCAGACACCATGTCACTACATCCTTAATTCCTTCAGTTGTATCTCCTAGGAATAGAATATTCTCCTAATTAGACTTAAAGAACTTTAACATTAAATCAATAATAGCATGTAACACAGAGGTCATAATTCAATTTTCCCTGATTATTAGCAAAATATTTGGAAATGTTAAAACTTTTTCAATGTAGGATCCAATCAAATTCAAGAATGGCATTTGGTTGTGTCTCTTTACATTTAGTTTAACATATATATATATATATATATATATATATATATATATATATATATATATATATATATATTAGAAGCCTGATAACATATATATATATATTAGAAGCCCGGTGCACAGGGGTCCCTCAGCCCAGCCTGCACCCTCTTGCAGTCCGACTGATGGCTTAGGTCCACTCCCCTAAGCCGGCAGTCAGACATCCTTAGCGTTGCTTCGGAGGTGCTCCTGCCACTACTGCAGTGCTCACCAGGGGTGCCTTTTCTGGAGAGCAGAGGTTCACTGGAGAAAGATTCCTCTGCAGTGTGGGAGAATGACTCAGCACAGGAAACTGGGGTGGTTGCTCTCCGAGCTTCAATCCCAGATCCCCCAAACCTGTCTTCTTACTGACAGTCCTTGTGCACTCTGCCCAGGCCCAAGGGATGATGGATTCTCGCTGGAGCCAGATACCACTGACAGGTGGGAGCCTGGATCTCAAACAGGCACAGCATTGGACACTGAGCTTTCAACTGTTCCAGAAGAAACCTGTTTTGTTGCCGGAGAAAGCACACACACAGCCCTCTCTCAGAAGCAGAGTCAGAGAAGAGGTTTCACAATGTGGACAGTGTGGGCTCATTGCTGAGGAATCTGAGCCGTGCTTTTCATGTATCAGGTGGAAGGAAGGCCTACTGTGGGAAGAGGATACTCTCAATGGGGAGGACTTCCTGGAGACAGAAGAGAATCAGGAGGCTCCAGGGGCGTGCCCATTGCTCCCTCTGGCTCTTCTGAGAAAATCAGGATGGAGACCTGAGCTTTCAGCACTTGTGGACCTGGCATGAGTCAAAGAGAGACAGCCAGCCCAAGTCAAGTGAGAGTGGTGAGCGGCAGCAAAGGGACTCGTGAGCATCAAGGGTGTATTTCACAGAATTGCAGGAAGGACTTAGGTCTTCAGAACAGATTCCTGACCTCTTTCTCTTTGTAAAAGTGCTATATTTTTTTACAAGGAATTAGAAGATTTTCAGTTTTTCAAAAAGAACCTTTACAACTCCCTAGCAAAATTTCCAGTGGAGTGGTGTTTCTTATCCATGAGAGTATTCTCCAGACAGAGGGACACTGGTCAGTTTTATTACACAGACAGAAACTGAAGCCAAGCATCACTGTTTTGGTTCTGACATTGATCTGTAATCAGAATGGGCACAAGCCATATGCCTCTGCCTTGGTACCAGCAGGAAATTCTTTGTCCCACCCACCTGTAAGCCTGCTAGGTTGCGGTGGGACACTGTCAAGGGGCTTTATCTCTTCAACCTGATGGCAACTCTGAGTAAGCAGGATTCTTGTCTTAGAATAGTTTGGATCCCCTGAACATAAAATCGGGATCATTTTACCATTCCTTAGGGAGGTCAATGGGGCCACCACCTGTTGCAGACCTGTGGGCTGCCCACTAGGGAGCCATTTCCTCCTTGCTACCTGGGTGGCAAAGCCGTGATTGGTTTGCCCTCTTGTTAGGGTTATGTCCTTTTTAGGATCATGGGCTCCACCCAGCTCCAAAGGGCGACTCTTCATTAGTCTAGGCCATTGTGGGGCCTCATTTTACCTGGAAATTGTTAAGTGGGTTGTGCTGATTCTGGCCAATGAAACCAGACATCTGATGAGGGCCATGAGACAGGATATCCTGAGCAAACAGGAATGGCAGAGGGAGAAAAGAGAGAACCTGGTTCCCCAGTGACATTTTTCAGCTGCTCATGTAAGTCATCTTAGACCATCTCTACTTTGGAAGCTCTTATTGTGAGAGGGAAGATTTGTCCCTGTTGCCCAAAGCCACTTACTTAGTTGGTTTGCTGTTATTGAAGCCTGCTAAAACAGGCAAATGAATCTCCTCTTTGGCATCTATACTTGCCTTCCTGCTTGGAGAGTGCTCGGGAAAAGGTACCACCAAGCATAGGCCCCCTCAGACGGCAGATCTTAAACCGAGCCTTTCAAAACAGGATGTGAGGCAGGGTGGAGGAGAGGCAACCCTCACTCTCCCATAGGACTGGGGCACAGGACTAACGCCACCACCAAGGAGCTGAAATCCATGTTGTCCGCGTGAAGCAACTGTGCATGGACCCCGGCTGCACGCCAGAGGTAATTCCAGAGTGTGTGGATAGCACCTGCCCCAGCACACAGTGATTGTTGCAAACACAAAAGGGGACAGAGCAGTAGAAAGCACCGTGGGAGGATGTAGCAACGTTCGCTTCCCCTGAATCCTCGGTTGGAATGTCTGGGCAGTGGTGGTGACAGAAGCCCAGCACAGATCACATTCCTGCCTCAGGTGAGGTCTGTGCAGGTGAATTCCCAGGTTGCATGAAAGGGCCCAGTCATCACAGCTGAGAGCTCAAACGTGCCCCAGGCCATTGTTCAACAGCGAGGACAGTGTCCCTTCCACTGGGCTTCAGTAACCCTGGCCGGCTGTGGTTCAAAGCAAAAGGATGAATTACTGACTTTATCTTGGGTGATTCTCCCTGTCTCTCCCCACCCAGACTGGCCCCTCTGTGGTGAAGTCGAAACTCTCCTTTCGGGAAAGTCCCTAGAATGTCCGCTTGGGGAGGCCAGGACTTTGCCTATCCTGGTCCCGGCTGGCTTCCAGAGTGCCCAGAATTGTCTGCTGCCTCATGTGTGTTTCATAAGTTATTTCTGAATGACTAACTTGGACCTGTTTAGATTAGGATGCTTTAAAGGCCACACTACAGTGGGAGAGAGGAAAGTGCCCAGTGCATCTGGACTATGAACAGAGTTTAAACGGTAGGAATAGAGAGAATAAATGAAGATGGAATCTTGGTGTGGCAGAAAGGAGCTGCTGGAGAAGGCCGGGTGGCCCCACTCAAGTTCTCAAGAACCATTGGGAGAACACAGCTCATCTTTACTGGCATGGGAACTTCTGCTGGCTTGGGTCCAGGGTCCAGGCCAGGCAATGCTCTGTGGGCCCAGGATAGAACTGGGCTCCATCCCTTTAGCACCCTATTCATGTCCTGGCCAGGACTGAATCTGATGACAAGACTGTCCTTGGTCCCTGTTCAATTACCTGAAAATCTCCAGGGGTAGTTTCCAGATTCTGGAGGAATGGTTGTGAGGAAGCCCCTGAATTATTCCCAGAGACAGGAGGTGGTGGGAGGTTCTCCTGTTACGCTCAAACACATCCTTCTAACACGAGAAGTTTTAGGCTCACCGTGTTATTTTTCCTGTACCAGACCTGAAATCAGACATTTCTACTAGGAGCCCTTTTAGTGGGCATTGGCATTTAGAAACCAAGATCTGGGTGTAAGGTGTGTTCGATGCCTGAGGTTTCATTTGCTTTTAGGCCCTTTTGGTGGACAAAGCTAATCTTTTAAAATATGAGTTCATACTGACAATTCTCATTCAAACCTAATATAGTATTCCTCATCGTCCCTCATTTCACATATGTACCTCCCTTTTCCTAAGGTCGGAATCCTAATTCACAACTACATCAATATATTTCTCATTAGCTCTATTTGAAAATATTATAATGCAACCTCTACCAAACACAAATCTAGTAAGTAAAGGTCAGTATTTCTTCATAGTGCTTTCTATGCCAAGATTATATCCCACTAAGTGTATACAGTTAGAATACGGATTCAAAAGTAATATGTTACGACTACCTTATTTACTTTTAGGAATTACATTTTGCTTGAAGATTCAATTTTAGGATTATTTTTAAATCTTTGTTGCTGTTAATTATCATCCGAGGATATTTTCCCCTTTATTTTTAGAGAGAGTGGAAAGGAAGAGGAGAGACAGAGAGAGAGAAGCATCAATGTGAGAGAAACACATCAGTTGGTTGCCTCCCACACATGCCCTGACCAGGGCCGGGGATTGAGCCTGCAACCAAGGTATGCGGCCTTGACCAGAAGCTAACTCAGGACCCTTCAAACTGCAAGCCAACACTCCATCCACTAAGCCAAACCAGCTAGGGCATAAAAATCTTTTTTTAACTTCAAAAATAAATTTTATTAAGGTATAATTTACAGATAATCAGGTACGGCCATTTTAAAAATCTTCACCTGAGGGTATGTTTTTATTGATTTTAGAGCGAGAGGAAGGGGAAAGGAGAGCGACACACTGAGAAACATCCACAGGTCGGCTGCCTCCTATACCCTCGACCTAGATATGTGCCCTGACCAGAACTGAACCCACAGCCTTTTAGCGTAGGGGTGATGCTCTAACTGAGCCAGCTGGCCAGGGCAAGTACACCCATTTTAAGTGCACAGTTCACTTATTTTGATAAATAAATACACCAATATAATCACAATCCTAACCAACTTTTCCTTCACAACAAAAGGTTTCTTCTCATGACTATTTGCAATCAGTATCTTTTTTATTTCATCCCCAGACAGCCACTGATAAGCCTAATGCCTGTATTCTTTTGTGTCTGGCTCTTTTCATTCAACATGTTTTTGAGATAAATTCATGGAGTTGCATACATGAATAATTCATTCCTTTTCAAAAAGTTGTATGAATACTAGTATAACGTATCGTAACATGTTTGTCTAGTCACCTGAGGGACATTTGGGTTGTTTCCAGTTAGGGACTACTATGAATAAACAAACCTGCTTTGAACATTTGTATATAAGTTTTTTGTGGACATAAGTTTTCATTTCTCTAAGTTAAATATTTGGAGTGGGATTACTAGGTGAGAAGGTAAGTGCATGTACTATTTATTTCACATTACTGTTAATAATAAATGAATATTCCACTTCTGCTGTATATTCTTTTGACCATTTGAACTTTTCAGTCTTAATTTTAGACATTCTAAGTAGGTAGAGGTATCTCATTGCGGTTTAATTTGCATCTCCCTAATAACAAATGATGAGCATCTTTTTATATTTTTATAGGCTATGTTTTTAGTTTCCCTTGTGAAGTTTGTTTAAATTGTTCGCCCTAAAAAAAAAAAAGTGGTAGTTAGCTGTCTTACTGGTTTGTAGGAAGTGTGTACGTGTATTATATAAAGTCCATGACAAAGACTTTAGATTTTCCTCTGGAGAAACATTGGAAGGTTTTAAGCAGGGTAATGACATCACCTGACTTATATTTTGAAATATTAAATCTGGCTGTTGCATGTTTAATAGACTCTAGAAAAACTAAAGTGGATGCAAGACAAGCAAAAGGCGGCAACTTCAACAGTCCATGTGGAAAACCATGGACATAGAGATCAAATCAGCAGGATTTACTAAGGGGGTGGATATGGAAGGAAAGAGATGAGTCACAGATGGCTCCCACCGTTTAGGCCTGAGATACATTAAAAGGTGATATTTACTGAGGTGGGAAAGATTAAAGGAGATCCGGTTTGGTGGTTAGGGTGATATCCATTTTGTTTAAAATTCCTCTTAGATATTCATGTGGAGATAATAGTTAGCAACTAGGTATGAATCTAGAGATATAAATTTGAAAGTCATCTGATATACATGGTAGCTTCACTAAGGATGACATACTTATCCAAGTGAAAAATAACAGTACCTTGAATCAGGGTGGAGTAGTGGGATCAGAAAAAAGTAGATAATTTCAATATATATTTAAGAGATAAAAAAGTAGTATCACACACAACTCCCAGGTTCTGGCCTGAGCAACTAGGTGAAGAGAGGTGTGACTGAGACGGACCTCACTCACAAACAAGAGCTGGGGTGGTGGGGAAGCAGGAGCTCTTCACTAAATGCCTATTACATACCCAAGTAAAAGCTCAGAGAGGTAACTGGATGTAGTTTAGGTGCTCAGAAGAGGTCTGGCCTTTAGCCCCATGTGTCCCCGGAGATGACATTTAAAGCCATAAGCATGGATGTTATGTCCTTAGGAGAAAGCACAGAATGGACAAGAAATCACATCAGTCCCAAGCCCTGAGGAAATGACACGTAGAGATTAAAATAGTAAGGACTAACGAAGAACAGGGAAAAGCAGTGGGCCAACGAGGAAAATACAGTGCTATGGAAGTGAAAGGAAGCTTGTTTCAATTAGCAGGAGAAAAGGTACTGGTGACAAAGAACAGTGAAGTACGCATATTAATAATGGTTAGGTTTCCAGGCCAGCTACAAAAGCTCATTTAACCCATAATACAGGTAGATGTATCTTACCATGAAGTAGTTAAGTACAATAATGAAACATGTGGCTCCAGATCCACAATGCCCAGGTTTAAATCCCAGCTCCACTACTTACTAGCAATGTGTCTCTAAGTATATTAATGACTGCCTCAGCTTCCATTTTCAGTAAAAGAAAGTAAAAATACCTACCTCAAAAGATTGCTGGAGGATTAAATTGTGTGCATGTGTGTACTAGTACATCACTTAAAACAGTCAGTTGCTAGCACATATTAGTTGCTCAGTAAATGATAGTTACTATTACTTACAACATTATTTCTATGGGAAAATACTTTCTGAACAACAGAAGTTTATTTTAAAATAACTTTAGTAATTTGGAATTATCCTGACTCCTCATAAACTATGATCTTACAAGGTCTTTTTCCAAAAGCCTTGAGGGAAACTCTAACTTTAAACCTAATCATTATTTTGTTTTTTTGGAGGGGTACCTATCACACTCATTACACATACTATACTCAGAAATTCTAAAGATTGGTGGCAAGGAAAACCCCAGACTGTTTCAAGTTAGAAAGGCAAAAAACAAAAACAAATATAAACCATTGTAAAACAAAATATTTCCATTTAGTCACTTTCTGGTGCACATTCTAATACAAACATCTATCATGACCATGATAAAACTGCTATCTCTTCCTGTTCAGTACAAAATATAAATAATGGAGAAAAGGCAGCAGGTCTGCAGCTTCCTGATGTCATCTTATTTCCAAAAGCATGCGAAGGTATTTATAGTATCTAAAATAGTCCCACAAAAAATATTTCTAATTCCATAGTGATAGTCAAAAATATGCTCATTTGGTCCCTAAAACCAACTTAGAAAAGCACAAATAAATGGAGACTAATATAATCAGTTCTTACCCCCAAACTTCCATGTACCTAGCCTATATTGTTTTAGAAATATTGAGAAATCTCTATTTACACCCTATTTTATTTTTTTTATTTTTTAAATATTTTATTGATTTTTTACAGAGAGGAAGGGAGAGGGATAGTTAGAAACATCGATCAGCTGCCTCCTGCACCCCCCCCAGAATCGAACCTGGGACCCTTTAGTCCGCAGGCTGACGCTCTATCCACTGAGCCAAACTGGTTAGGGCTACACCCTATTTTAAAGTAAAACGCTGATGTTTCCCATTAGCTCTTTATTTTTCAATGGTTAAAACAAGAGAAATACCTATGTCTGATGGAGTGGTTGTATAAAAAAAGCATTACTTTAAACTCATGAGAAATTATTTACCATGCTTTTCCCTATCAACTGATGAAAATATTCCATTTCAGGACCAAGCAGACAGAAAGTAGGATATTAAATCCCATGCCAGTAATAACTGAATGTCATTGTCGTCTGTAAGCTTCTGAATAGGTTACTGGAAACAAGGCGACAGACAACCTAATTCTTTATGGATATGTATCCACATTACATCATCACAACTAGTACTCATTTGCACCTTCAAGAAGGTGCCACAAAGGGAAACAAAAACGTTCAACTGTTAACCTGAATTATGAAAAAGCTTTTTAAAATGTTATAAAAATATGAACAGGCTTCAGAAAATGCAGAGTATACTGAAAGACTTACGGGCATCATTTCAGATTTAGTATTTTCTATATAACTGAAATGAAGGAGGGCATTGCACAGTTTGAGGAATAAAATGAGGTACAATTACGAAGTGTGGTAGCCTTGTACAGATGGCCTGATCCCAACACAAGATGTTAACAAAGCAAGTCGGTGGGGGAGGGGGAAAGCCTGCGTTTCCTATGCTATAATTTTGCTGACCCCATCCCCAAAATATATTTTAAGGGGGGGACTTAGCACTTAAAAATCAATAATTTCCAATAAACAGAAAGTAAAATTTATTTTAGATTATGTGTTCCAAATGAATCTACTTACTGTTTTCAAATGTGTTTGGGAAGTCATTCTTTGTTATTTTGATAAACAACATTTGGAAAATATGACAAGTAGATTTAGTTTCTTGCCTCAGAAGTATTCTGCTAAAAGAAATAACAGAAATAACTAGGTAGCATTTACCTAATAAAACATTTTTTCATTTAAAACATAAAAAATGCTGCACAAATACCTATCATTGCTGTTCATTGAAGAGAAAATAATTTTACTTTGTAAATTATCATTTTCAATGCAAAAGCTATTTGAAAAATGATAGTCAAATTACCACCAAAATAATAATAGTAATGGGAATGGTACCAAGCATCATTCATATAACTCCTTAAAATGATATAATTATATATAATACGAAGTTATGACAGTTTATGACTATTTGAGCATTTAATTATCTCCAAATTGGCACATCACATTATTTTTTTAATCTCAGTTCTTTTAAGCAGAGGCCCTAAAATTTTCTAAGAAAGCTTATTTCCCTTTTCTTGAACCAGATTTTTCTCAATTTCTCATCATCATCCTAAGGTACTATCTAAAGACAAAGATCAGCTGATCTTCACACCTATTTTCCAAATCGTGAAGGCGGAATTTTCCTAAAAACAAAGATAACCTACAACACTGTAATATGTAAAGTAAAAAAAAAAAAAAAGTTCACTTCTGTCTTGACAATAACGAAGAAATCTGATGAGACAAAGCCACGAAGCTTCCTGTCGGCAGTTGAGAGTGAAGTCATCAGCAACCCAGGGCTCGCGGTCCTGGTCCCGAGACGCCGCAAGCGCCCACTACCCGGCTCAGCATTGTTCGGCGGGGCGCTTAAGCCCCGCGCCCCGCGCCCCGCGCCCCGCGCCCCGCGCCCCGCGCCCGGCCCCGCGCCGGGCCACGCCTTCCCGTTACCGCCCGAGGCCCCCGGTTCACAAAGCGGCACCACAGCGCGTGTCCCGAGCTTCCACACCGAGCGGGAGCCCGTCTCTCGGACGCCCTGGGCCGTGCCGGAGCGAGGAGGACTCTCGAACCCGCGCTGCAGCGACGGCCAGGGCCCCAGCAGCCGGCGTGGAGAGGCGCGCTCCCGCTCTCCACCCTCCACGGCCCGCGTGGAGCCCCTCCACTTTCTCCCAACTTTCAGGCTCCCCCAGACACAGACTCCCCACTTCTGCCGCCGCTGCTGAGCGGGATGGAGGCCGAGGAGTCACTGAACGCGCGCGTGGGGAAGAGCCTGGTCTCGGCCGGCACCGCGAACATATGTCACCCAGCTCGGCGCAGCGCGCGCGCCGCCAGGACCCTCCTGGGGGCCCCAGGGTCGGCGGCCCGGCCCGGCGCCTCGTCCTTCCCGCGCCCCCCACCCGCACACTGCCAGGCCCCCCAGACCCCACTTGTCGGTCCCGATACAATGGACTGTCACAGCCCCAACTCCTCGGAGCCCCCGCCCCTCGCCCCGCGGGAGCCGACTTCAGCCACGAGCCCAAACTTCACCAGGTGAGAGCCGGGCCCGGGAGGGGACGGAGCCCCCGCGAGGCCCCGGCGCGCACCCCGCTCGGGGCGCCCCCGCCCCCCCCCCCGGGGACCAGCGCACCAGCGCCACCCGCCGCCTCCTCGGCGGGGCGAGGGCGGGGGGACGAGTGCTGCAGAGGGGCGAAGGCCCCGACGCATCCCCGGCCTTTCCCGGCCCACCAGTGCCCCGCCGCCCCCTCCCTACCTGGCCTTGAGGCTGGGGCTGCTGCAACTGCTGCCGCTGCTGCTGGCGGCCGCCGCCGCGGCTCGGGGTTCGTAGGCCCAGGCGGGGACGGGGGGTTGTGCGGCGGCGCTGGAAGCGGCGGCGGCGGGGGGCGCGGGCGGCGGCGGCGGGTCGGCGAAGCCGGAGGTCGCGTAGTTCCTGTCCATCGCGGGGATGGCGCAGGAAGGGCGGGCAGCAGTGGGGGCTCCTCTAGGGCCCGCGGGAGGGGAGCGGGGCGGGAGGAGGGGCTGGGGGAGGAGGCGGCGGCGGTGGCGGGCGCTGACCCCTCACATGGCCCCGGCGGCGGGCGGGCGGGGGTCGCGCTGGCCAGTGTGCGCCTGGGGCTCCCGGGCCGCGGCGCGCGGCGAGGCCCCGTGGGCGTCAGGGAAGCGGCGGCACCCGCGGCCCGGGCGCGCGGCGGCGGCGGCGGCTGCGCCCCATGTTAGTGGATTTCCCAGGATGCACCTCCCGCCCCTCCGCCCCGCCCCGCCCCCCTCTCCGGCGCCCCGCGCTCGCAGCTCCCGGCCGAGCGGGCTGCCCGCGAGGCCTCTGCCGCCGCCGCTGCCTCTCGATGGTAACGTGGGGCTGAAGGCTCAAGGCCTCCCCAGCCCAGGCAGCTCTGGGGGGTCCCCAGGGGCGCGCCCAGCCGTAGCCCGCGGGCCGCGAGCTTCCGCCGTCGGCTGCTCCAGGGACAGCGGTCCGCTCGCCGCGCCCCGCGTGGGCAGGGGCCGCGCCTGATGCCGGGGCTGCGAGGGCGGGGGACTGAGTGGAAACGGGCGGGCGGCTGCGACGGGGGGACCTGGTCCGCGTTGCCTGGAGCTGCTGGTTGGACCCTTGGGATCACTTGGGCCCGAAAACTCGGTTCCCACCTCGCGACCCCTTCCCCCCGCGCCTAGTCCCAGGCCCGAGCCCGCGGAGCGGCTGCAGCACAGCCCGTTCGCGCCCTTCCCGCCCCGCGCTTGCTGGGCTGGGGGACCCTTTTCCTGCTGTCAGGGCGGGATTGCAATTCAAATGCATCATTTATGCTCAGTCCTCGGTGAAAGGGCCGCTCCCAGGGGCTCTGGGTAACTGTCCCCACCCCCACCAGGGTGTTTTCTCAGTTTGGGGTTTAGGATCTTCTACCCCGAGATAAATGGTGCCTCTTCATTCACGAATCCAGCTGCCTTCCGGATGGCTTTCACGACAATAAATGTAAATTCACTATGCACATGTTGTGTTGGAGTTTTTTGTTTGGGACTTGGAACCTCAGCAGGACTCTTTACCCAGACACAATCTGTTTGGTACGCGGTAATTCAATTGTTATTCGAGGTTCTTCCGTTGTACGTGAGTTGTGTTTCTTCTACCCTAGTAGTGAGATTTAGGGATCACTACTAGGGTAGTTGAGGCATAAAGTAAAAGTTAAAAATAAGAGTAAAGTTTATATTTGTTGGCCATCGCCCTTAAAAAAATCAATACTGGCTTAACACCTATGATGTGCTTAGCACAGAAATCCATCCCCAAGATAAGACTAGGATAAAAGTTTAAGCAAATCAGGCAGGCGTAGTAGAAGGCCCAATAAACTTGATACGCTATCTCTGATCACCATTTTAAAGGCAGTTTAAACTTTGGTAATGCCCGGTATTGGATTAGATAATTCTTTTGAGATTAATTTTGCCCTGGGAGATTGTTTTCCTCCTGGCGCCTACATCCCTTTGTTCCTAATTCATTCCTTTTTGTAAGTCTTTAGGCACCTGTGATGCTTGGAGTCCTATCCTGGGGTGGGAAAGCAAGAAAGTGAGTAGTGGTTATTTACAAATGAATTCAAACGTGTCGACACTGAGCGACCTTGCGCATTTTATGTTAATTCCAGTATGCGTGTTACTGGGGATGTCTTTGAAAAGTGGTTTTCCTTGGGGAAGGAATTTTGCCAGAAAATCTGAGATCCTGCAGAGAAGTCAATCTTCCTTGCAACATTTATTTTTCTTACTGCAGACCGGAGGTCTGTAATCTAAATAAACCAAAAAAAGTTTTCACTTATTACATTTACGTGTATTTTTCTGAGCACTAAAGTGTTGTCTCTGTGGAGAAGGTACAGGAAGTAGGGAGGCATGTTATAAATGTTTTATGGCACTTAGTTTGAGATACCCACAGCTGTTGCTCAAAGTGAGTTATGCAGTCAATACCAAACAAGTGGCAATAAAGCCTTTTATCGTTCCTCGCACCATTATGCATTTGTTTATATCACATAAATCAGAGGAAAGCTATTAAGCAAAATTTTCAATGAGTGTTTTAAAGGAATATTACTTTGTCACCATGTTCATTTGCCCATTAAGTGAAATTTCCTTGGTTTACTTTAAACCGATACACGTATATTTCCAGTGTTACATGTCTACAAATAACATCATTAAATCTTTTTTATTAGATGGATATCTGAAGAATGTCTTCTTCCCTACTGGCAATATACTCCTAATGCTGCAAATTTTTCATGATCTCTTTTAAATAATCTGCAACTAAGCTGCTTTAAGTCTGTGCTAGATAATGTCAAAAGGGAGCCTTGTTCTTGTTTTAAATAAAAATGGTTATTCCATTCTTTGCCTGTGGAACTTTTACTGATTGTTCAAGAATCTCCATCAAACATTCTGTCCTCCATGACATCCCCCCAGCTTTCCAAAGCAAAACCAATCGCTTCCTTTTCAGTTGCCTGATCGCGTTTATTATATTACATTTAACACTATCACGTCCATTACAATTAGTTGTGTATCTGCCACTTTCCCTCACAGATGAGTTCCTTAAGGGCACTCATCTTTGACTGGCTGCCTGCCTGCCATACCCCCTGGAGAACAGCAATGGAGTCGGAAAAGCTGTGTTTAAGCTGCTGCTTTGGAAGCCACAGTCTCACTAGGAAGTGTCACTGGAAGACCGATGAGGTCCTCCTCCCAGTGAGCAGAGCGCTTCAAGAAGAATATTTGGTCATCAATTTTGTGTATAGAAGGAGTGGTCTGAGCTATTCATATGGATGGACCTCAGAGCTCTGGAGAATGGCTTTCAGGGGTCCTCAAACTATGGCCCGCGGGCCACATGCGGCCCGCCGAGGAAATTAATCCAGCCCACCGGGTGTTTTTGCCACCTTGTTTTTTTACTTCAAAATAAGATATGTGCAGTGTGCATAGGAATTTGTCCATAGTTTTGTAGGGTTTTTTTTTAAACTATAGTCCGGCCCTGCAACGGTCTGAGGGACAGTGAACTGGCCCCCTGTTTAAAAAGTTTGAGGACCCCTGGCGTGCTCTGGAAGGAGCAAGGTTGAACGATTGATTGGACCAGGAGGCCTGGGAATGAAACACAATCTAAGTAGTAGTTATAAAGATAGGGTGTGGCCTGATCATAAAGTCTTTCAATGAGTATAGCTTTTATCTCTCTGGAACTTAAAACATATATATTTTAATAGATTTAAGGGAGAGAGAGAAACATGCATTTGTTGTTTCCCTTAGACATGCATTCATTGGTTGATTACTGACCCAGAATCGAACCTGCAACCTTGGAGTATTGGGATGACACTCTAACCAATTGGGCTACCTGACCAGGGCATATTACAGAAACTTTAAACTTAATTCTGTAGATGATGGCTATTTTCATCAGAACAACCAATGTGTATTTTAATACATATGTGCTGGATCCTGTGCTATGGGCTTTACATGGATTGCCTCATTTAATCCTCAAAATGTCCTTAAGATATGGGTATTGGTGATCAATATTTCCATTTTATAGAAAATTGAGGCTTAATGAAGTTAAGTAACTCCTAAAATCATTTGAGCTAATATGAATTGATAATAATGCAGGTAGAACTTCAAACCAGCTATGTTTGACTCTGAAACCCAATAAATTTCAGCAATAAGGACTGTTTCCTACTTTCTCCACTGAGGAGTAACTCTATTTTTATTTTTGTCCTTATAATGAGTACGAATTTTGTGGGTACTTTAAGAATTTGTAAATTCCTGAGTCATCACTCTTTTTCACCACTGGTTTTAGCATCTGTATTAGTTTCCTGTGGCTGCTGCAATGAATTCTTACAAACTGGGTGGCTTAAAACAACAGAAATGTATTGTCTCAGTTCTGGAGGCCAGAAGTCTGAAGTCATGATGTCTGCAGGGCTGTTTCCCCTGGAGCCTCCAGGGGAGAATTCTTGCTTGCCTATTCCGGCTTCTGGTGGCATTCCTTGGTTTGTAGCCACATTAATCTCTGCTGCACATTACCTACTCTTCTGTATATCTGTCTGCTGCTCTGTCTTCTATAAGAGAAAAACATTAAGTATCTCTTACAGGCATCGGATTTAGGACCCACCTAGGTAATTCATGATGATCTCATTTCAAGGTACTTAATTTAGTTCCATCTTGCAAAGACCCTTTTTCCAAGTAAAGTCACATTCCCATGTTCTGAAGGTTAGAACATGGATATACCTTTTGGGCAACTACTAATCAACTCATTAGAGCACCCATTAATAATTATTGCTTGAAGTAAGTATTATTATGGTAACCAAATAGTGATTTTTCTAATCCATTATCCCTCTTAGAATCATTCTTGGACAAGAGGGAACTTTTTCTTATCATCTATTTATTTATTTCAATATAGACTCATGAATTCTTATTTTATTCAATGAGTTTCTGCCAAACGATTAACTGAGCAGATCCAGGTTGTCCAGACCCTGTACATTCCAAAGAAAGGTTTGTCCCTTGCCAGACTCCAGGACAGTAAGTTTTAAGGACTTTGAATATCATTCCTGTTAAGAGTATCTTTGTTTACCTGAGGCCTTGGCCCACACCAGATAGTTTATGCTAACAATGTGACTTATCTTTTGACCTCTAAAGAGGCTAGAGAATTTAAGTTCAGCCACCAGGGCAGTCACCCATGCCGACATGACTGACCACCAATAAAAACCCTGGACACCAAAACTTAGGTGAGCTTTCCTGGTTGGCAGTACTTCACGTGATCAGTGAGTGTCCACGGGACTCCACTGGGAGAGGCCAACTGCAAACTTGCACCTGGTTTTCCATATACTCTACACCGTGTGCCTTTTTCTGTTGCTGATTTTGATCTGTATTCTCTCACAGTAACAAACTAATCCTCAGCACAACTTCCTTAATCTGTGGGTCCTTATAGCAAATCATTGAACGTGAAAGTGGAATTGGGGGGGGGCGGTCTTGAACACAAGATTTTATAATCTATTACCATAATTATTTATTTAGTTATTTAGTTATTTAGTTATTTATTTTAAAATGTGTTTTATTGATTTTTTACAGAGAGGAAGGGAGAGAGAATTAGAAACATTGATGAGAGAGAAACATCAATCAGCTGCCTCCTGCATACTCCCTACCGGTGGGGTATACGTCCTTCCAATAAGGAACCAGGAGAAGCTTTAAAGCAGGGGTGACATGATCAAAGCCATGGAAAAATTCCCTTGTCCATCCTAATGTTCCACCGTAGTCTACATCTTCAGCCTGGATAGAACATTGGTGTACCCACCTAAGAAACATAGTTCCTTCACAGGTTTACACACACACACACACACACACACACACACACACCACCACCACCAACACCAACAATAACAGTAACAACAAGAAAAGAAAAAAACAGGTCCTGACTGGGTAGCTCAGTTGATTAGAGCATCTTTCTGGTTGTAGGTTCAATCCCCAGTCAAGCTAAGTGTCCATCCTTCCGTCTGGTAGCTATGATGCACACTGACCACCAGGGGGCAGACGCTAAATGCAGGAGCTGCCATGATGTGCACTGGCCACTTAAAATAAATGGGCCCTAACCAGTTTGGCTCAGTGGATAGAGCGTCAGCCTGAGGACTCAAGGGTCCCAGGTTCGATTCTGGTCAAGGGCATGTACCTTGGTTGCAGGCACATCCCAGTGTGTGTGGGGGGGTGCAAGAGGCAGCTGATCGATGTTTCTAACTTTCTATCCCTCTCCCTTCCTCTCTGTAAAAAATCAATAAAATTTATTTTTTAAAAAAATAATAAATTAAATAAATAAATAAATAAATAAATAAATGGAATCACGGACCTGGCCCTGACAAATTAACACTCAGCTTGCCCCAAGTAGGACACAGGCCCCACCACCACCCCGGAGTGACACCCCACCAAAATCGCAGCCAACACTACCAAGACTCCACAGAGCAAAATGCAGCCCACAACCCAGCCCAGCCTGGAAACGGTCACTGTGGGTGCTGGGTAATGACTTCACATAGCACACCTGGCTTCTGCAGCAACGCCCAGCTTCCTCTCCCTAGTGACTAGCCTCCTTGGAGTTTCTTCAGCCCAGGAACATGACCTGCTTTATAGCCCGGTGCAAACATTTTACAGTTTAACCAAATGTTTTTGAAGCCTCATCTCATTTGATCCTCACATAAGTCCTGGAGTGGGTAGATAGGAGGCTCGGTGGAATCCTATTTTCTTTTAATTAGCTGGAAAATACAGATTTAGAAAGTTTAGAAATTTAACCCAACTGAAAAGAAGTAAGAAATGGTGGAACTTGACAATGACTTCAGGTTTTTTCACTGTGCAGAATATAGTCAAACACTGCTGCAGTTACATATTTTACCCTTTGTTCTCCCTGCACGATCTACAATAATAATCTGCTTTGTGTTGATATTTACTGCTGTGTTGCTGACAATTACCTGAAAGAGAAGTTGGGGTGCTTCACTGGGCTGGAAAAAAAATTAGCTAAATCAGAAAGGAGGTTTAATTAAGCAAGTTTATTCTATATCTATAAAAGGCTAAGTGTGCATGGTGATACATATAAAGCTCTCGCTAGTGCCAATCACATGCGTGTGTTTCAATCTGTCATTGTTGATCATGAATTTGGTTGACACTTCTATTATAGAGAAAAGGCAAATAGTAATATTAAAATATTTCTTCTAATTAATTTCCTTTCAATGTGCATGAATCCATGTACCAGTACTCTAATAATAGATAAATAAACAAATACTGTTTAAACGCTTTGCTAAACTTTGGGGAAAAAACACACACAAAAAATACAAACATTTCACTATTGAGGAAAATCACATTTGTCCTGGTTGCCTGCAAACACTTGAAGCAAATATTTTGCATTGGTTTTGCTGCTGGAGGACTGAACCTTAAACCAAGGGTGATGGAGCGTGTGTTCCCAGCCTCCAGCCTCCAGCTTCTCCCAGCTACGGCCTAAGGTATAAGGCACACTCTGCTGGTTTATATCTTTTCCTTTCTCTTATTTCTCTGTTCCCTTTATCCCACAGCACCAGCAATGGCCGCGGTAAAGGAAGCTTGTTGGAGAAGTTAGGCTTCCCCTAGGTAGTGTCCATGCTAATGTGTATGTGTGTGTATATATATATGCGCACACATATACACACACACACGCTAAGTACTAGGCATGTCAGGAATTGGTATCAGATTCAGTTTTGTCATATGAGATTTCTTTAGTTTCTTAAGTTCAGGATAAGGTAGTCTCAAAACATCTTGTGGAAGTCAAAAAACTCTCTCCCAAATTTCTGCACAAACTCTGAAGAAACTTAGTCTTCAAGTTTCTTCTGCTTCCATGAATGCTTTCTCTTTTCAGGAGAGAAGCTGAAATTCAGTCTTCTCATAGACTTCCACACACAAAATCTACTCATATGGAACATCTATGAAAGTAACAATGTAAGCACCAGACTATTCATCATACCAGTTTTATTATATTTACATATATTCACTTTTCTGCTGCTCGTGGTATATGGCTACTCAGAACTTGAAGAACTAAGGACAACTGCTTGTGTCAGGTGGTAGCGCACCCCTCTAGTGCCCACATCACACCCCCTGGCTTACCTCTGAGGCAGTTCTGACTTACTTCCGTGTCCTGGATCTTTCTGCACTCTTCTTTCTTTGACCCCACTGAAGCTTCCCGAAACTCAAGGGAGTTTGCAACTCTCCATCAGGAGAAACCCTCATCCAACAGAGAAGGGAAGTCAATGGGTAAACATTCCAGCCTCCTAGCTTCCCGGTGGGTTGCCATGGAAAGCATTTAGCACCTCTCTCAGTGATCTTCACAGAAGTGAGCCCTTGTTGCCAACGACTTTTTTTTAAATCTTTATTGTTCAGATTATTAGTTGTTCCTCTTTTTTCCCCCCATAGCTCCCCTCCTCCCATTTCTCACCCCACCC
>PVJC01021342.1:0-28312 GCA_004026665.1 Murina feae | reverse complement strand
TTTATCCGACCCTCAATTCTGAACGATAGCTTTGCTGGGTAAAGTAATTTTGGCTGTAGGTTCTTGCTATTCATCACTTTGAATATTTCTTGCCATTCCCTTCTGGCCTGCAAAGTTTCTGTTGAGAAATCAGCTGACAGTCGTATGGGTGCCCCCTTGTAGGTAACTAACTTCTTTTCTCTTGCAGCTTTTAAGATTCGCTCCTTGTCTTTTGCTCTTGGCATTTTAATTATAATATGTCTTGGTGTGGTCCTCTTTCGGTTCCTTTTGTTTGGGGTTCTCTGCGCTTCCTGGACTTGGAAGTCTATTTCTTTCACCAGGTGGGGGAAGTTTTCTGTCATTATTTCTTCAAATATGTTTTCAATATCTTGCTCTTTCTCTTCTTCTGGCACCCCTATAATTCTGATGTTGGTGCGCTTAAAGTTGTCCCAGAGACTCCTTACACTGTCTTCATACTTTTTGAACCTTTTTCTTTTTTCTTTTCCAGCTGAGTGGGTTTTACTTCTTCATATTTCATATCTTTGACTTGATTCTTGCGATCCTCTCGTCTGCTGTTGGATCTCTGTGTATTATTCTTTATTTCAGTCAGTGTATGCTTAATTTCTAGTTGGTCCTTTATCATATCCTTGAGGGTCTCATTAGATTCATTGAGGATCTCACTAAATTTATCGGCAGTCTCTAGAAATTTCTTGAAAAACCTAATAACCGGGGTTTTCAACTCTGTATCCTGTCATTTTCTTTTCTCCATTTCTGTCATATGTGACCTGTTTCTTTGTCTCCGCATTTTGGTTGCTTCCCTCTAAGCCACTGGTTTATGAGAGTCAGCTGTGTCTATAGTGGGAGAACTTCTGTGCTGGAGACACCCTTATGGGCAAGAGTTGTTTCAGTGGGACTTTTGTGCTCACTGCATCTGCCCCGAGTGTGTTCCTTGTGGATCTGAGTTTTGTTTAGTATGGTCCCTCTCTGGCCACTGGGTGAGGCTGGCTCTTGTATCTTTAAGGAGGTGTTGATTTAGCCTTTGCCTTAGGCTACTCAGTCTTTTATATATAAAAGCCTCTGACTCAGCTTGGGAGGGGCAGGGCCTCGGGGAGTTTGCAGGGCAGGGCGGAGCAAATAGCTATGGCGCTTCTCAGCCCTGTGCTAAGAGACACGGGGTCTCTGTGTCCCACGGTAATTGCTGCAAGCAACGCTGAGAGAAACCCGCTTTGGATTTCCTCCCGGTGCCAGTCAGTCCCCCTTCTCTGGGTGTCTGGGTCCTCAGAAACTCGCTTGGAACTGGAGTTCAGAGCCGCTGGAAACTTGTGGCTCTCTCCGTTTTGGAAAAGAACCGCGTCCTCCGGCGCCAGCCTTCTCCCTGAGCCCCGTGCGCGCGCCTCCGTACCTCTGTACTTTGCTTCCGCCGCTCCTCCGAGTCTCAGATTCTTTCTAGTTGTAGGATTTTTCACTCAGACAGCCTTCCTGTGGTTGTGAGTGGTGTCCGTGTTTTCTTTTCGTGGATATTCTGAAGTAGTTGTTCACGGCTGCATTTATGGTGTTTACCTTATGCCGCCATCTTGCTGTCTCCCAATTATCAGAATCTTTTCTTACAGTCATCAGGTAGCTTTGTGATTTGATGGAATTTTATGTTATAGCTTCACCTCAGTTTTAAACTGAAAGATTTAATGATCTGAAATTTAAGATTAATTTATCCAATTATTTTGTGCTTCTGCAAAAGAATCAAAGCTATGCCCTAAATGGTTTGGCTCAGTGGATAGAGCATCGGCCTGCAGACTGAAAGGTCCCAGGTTTGATTCCGGTCAAGGGCATGTACCTTGGTTGCGGGCACATCCCCAGTAGGAGGCGTGTAAGAGGCAGCTGATCGATGTTTCTGTCTCATCAATGTTTCTGACTCTCTGTCCCCTTCCCTTCCTCTCTGTAAAAAAATCAATAAAATATATTAAAAAAAAAAAAGAATCGAAGCTATAGTGGCCAGCACTGCTCAGAATGTATATTATACTAATGTGGTAACCAACTTTCCATTCCTCAGTCTCAGTCAGAAGCAGGGTTCTCATGCATGACTCATGTCTCTATACCCCAGGCCACAAGTTGCCAAAGGACTTCTGACTGTATTATAAGTTAGTAAATTAGTGAGCATGCCTCTCTCACCTACTTGCCTATGAGTTCCTACTCAAAGACACCAATTTTTAATCCTTGGTGGCCCCAAACAAAAACCGACTCAAGCAACATCAGGTGAAAATCCAGCAAGATAGGAATACCCCTGACATCTCTTTTTCACCTTTCTGGACTTGATAATTTTGTGCCTGACTCCTCTGGAGATCTTTTTTTTTTTTTTTTTTTAAACAGCTTTAAGGTACAATTCACATACCATACAATTTACCCATGTAAAGTGTACACATCGGTCAAATCGGTCTCTTTGTCCAACACAGACATATATGCTTTTTTATCATTCCATTTACCTCAAATATTTGTTAAACTGTTATTGAGTACTTAGTATATAGCAAGCATCCCTATCTGGAACCATCCATGGTTCATTTCTACAGCCTTAACTCCTACTTAAAGACCTAGATCAGCTATGTTGATCACCCCAGGTCCTGGATTCCCCTCTCCTCTCGTTATCTGTAATCATTGCTGCTTCTCTGTTGGGCATTAAGCATCCGCCATCTAGTTACATTGCTGGCTCACTTCCACATGTGCATTAAGTGTCTTTGTAACCTTACACTCTGGCACAGCTCCTCACACATGGGATGCATTCAGTGTATATTTTGTAGAGGATGATAAATCCTGGTCCTTGGAGAAGCTGTCGCTGAATAGTCCTCTTCTTTCTAAGTCCATCAGCAGTGGAGTCATAGGACCTGAATGTTCCTAAATGATCTTGCTGACGTTTGAATTGTACTACAGATTCTATGACAAGGTCATGTTTCTGGAACTGGAGTTCCCTGCCAGGGGCTGGCACACGGTGCTTCTTACAACAATGGAAGATGAGATCTGAGAGGACTTTGAAATCAAATAGAAACAGATCAGTGCCATACTCAACAGCAACGAGGTTTCTGAACCAATAAAAAATGTGTGCGGGCCTGGCTGACATGTTCAGTGGTTAGAGCGACGGCCCATGCGCAGAAGGGTCATGGGTTTGATTCACAGTCAAGGGCATGTACTTGGTTGCAGGTTCGATCCTAACCCTGATCAGGAGGCAACCAATTGATGTGTCTCTTCGTGAGGATTAACAACAACAGTAACAAAATGTGTGATTTCTAGCAATCAGGAATGAGTAGTTTTCCATAAATGAGTTACTTGGGACACTGCTACCATTAGGAATATGGTGACAGAATAATCTGGGAGAAGATGCACAGTAAGCTATAGGCTACATCATGCAACATTCTTCTGTGTATGAAAGACTGCTGTTGCTGTCATTTCCTGTATGGATGACATACGCTGTCACCTTTGCTGATGGGTTGTCAACAACACACACACACAGAGGCATCTAATCTAATAAAAGAGTAATATGCAAATTGACCATCACTCTGAGACACATAAGCCATGCCCACCAGCCAAGGCCACACCCACCAGCCAATCAGAGAGACTGTATGCAAATTAACCTAGCCAAGATGGAGGCCAACAGCCACGGAGCTAGAGCAAACAGGAGGCTTCCATTGCAACTGCCTGGCTAGGCTGGCTGAGCCTCTGCTCATGGCAACAATGTTTCAATTATAGAAGCCACGGAGCTGAAGCAAACAGGAGGCTTCGTTCCCTGCTTAGGCCTCTGCTCAAAACAACAAAGTTTCCATTATAGAAGATAAATAAACTCCAGAAACCTGATTCCAGCCAGCCTCGCTGCGATGTTGGGTCAATGGGAGCTGTGAGCAGCCTGAAAACAGCCCTCAGCTCCTCACCCAGGCTGGCCAGGTACCCCAGTAGAGACCCAAACCCTGAAGGGACTGTGGGCAGCCTGAAAACGGCCCTCAGCCCCTCACTCAAGCTGGCCAGGCACGCCAGTGGTGGACATCCCCCTGGGGTCCCAGACTGCGAGAGGGCACAGGCCGGGCTGAGGGATCCCCCTCCCCCCCGAGTGCACAAATTTTTGTACACCGGGCTCCTAATATATATATAATAGATTGCTCTACAGAAAACCGGTAATCTCTGGAACTCCCTTCAAATAATAATTATTTGTAAATAAGCAGAATTGAACTTCATTTGAGGGCACATTAGTAATTGCAAAGGTGATTGCTCATAAATCGAATACTGCCATGCAACCGTTCACTGATTTTGAATAAAAACTGGCACTGTCTTTCTATACATTACACCTAAAACAGTAATCATAAAAGCACTGCGTTGTCTCCGGTTTCTATTCCCTGACTTTCCAAGCTGATTTTTTACTATTTCATGTTGTACTTGCCCTTTGAATTTTGTTTCAAGCCAGAGGAAGCCTCCTGCTTCCTACAGGCAGGTCCTGGGTCTGGAAGGAAGAAAAATTGCCAGTGATGGCAGTTCTAAAAAAGCTGTGTACTCCTCTCCTACTCTTAGGAGAACATACTTGGCCATCGCTGAAGCAAACACATCAACCTTGAGTCCTGCTCTCTCTATCCCATGCAGTTTCCTCAACCCTGGAAAGGCATCTTTGTTGTTGTTGTTCTAATCCCAGCCTCTGAATCAGAGCCCGGCAGAGAGCGTTTTTCATAAATATGCACTGATTGCCTGACTCAGTATTAATGTAGGGCAGGGCTCTGATTAGCAAATGCCACCTGCAGGAGGCACAGGAAATACCACAAATGGAGATGAGATGCTATTAGCAGATTTTATCTTTTTTTCCCTTTTTTTTATTGAGGATTGAGAATAATCGCTTATCTCTCTGGCGAAATCTCTCCAGATCTCTCCCTTCAGGACCTGAAAGCAGTTCACTTAAAAGGCCGCCACATGGGCCCTCTTCCCACAGGTGCTGGAGGAAGGGCCCACGGGGAGGGCGACTGCTACTCATTTGATTCATTCCCTCCCTGCCTGCGTGGCAGCAGTCCACCAGGATCTATATCGTTACAATGCATGCTAACTCACAGACGAACTCAGCAATAAAATAAAAATACCGTTCTTCTGCTGATAACTTGTATACAAAATAAAAGGTTCAGAGATTACGATGATTTCTAGGATACGGGACACAGTGAAATTTACTGTTTATGGATTATTATACTAGGAACCCTCTCCTCTTTCAGTGAATACACTGCACCCAACTTCCTGCAAGTTTCACTGAAAGCAAAAACCCCAAACAATAAAAGTCCTTTCTTAACCACTTCGCTCAATAGCTGGCTTTATGGCGACGCAGAGCTTTGTCCGGCTGCAGAGCACGCGCTGGGCGGGATGCGCCGAGCCCACCCGCAGGTCAGCCCCCGACGCACGCGAGCACCGCGGCCTCGGCCTCGGCCTCCGAGCCTGTTGCGTGTGCGCCCGGCGGGGAGGCCAGTGCGTCCCGGACCCAGAAGGTCCCGCGGGGCAGGGAGGCTGCACGCCCACCCCGGCGGGGAACGCGCCGTCCCGCTCCCCTGCAGGCGCCGGCACTCAGCCCCGCGGCGATCCAGCCCCGTTCGGCCCCTCAGACCCCACCCCACGTTTCAGATCACGGGCGACTCCATTGCTTTTAAAAGCCAGAGGGCAGGGGAGAGGCTATTCAAGGGTGTAGGAGCCTCAGCACCCATGCTCCCCGGGTTAAGACCTCAGAGAGTCACCAAAGTGTGGAAGAGGGACGCGATGAGTGAGGCCCCGGCCGGGCGAAGCGATGACCGGTAAGGGGGAGGCGGGAGCGGACGGCCCTCCCCCCGCGGGGATGGTACGGCCCGGAGAGGGGCGGGGCGGCGCGGAGGAGGCGCTCCAGGGCCTCCGGGTCCCGTTCCCGCCTCGCTTAGCCCAGCTGCCGCCGGAGCCAATGAGCGCGCGTCCCGGCGGCCCCGCCCCGGCCGGCTCCCCGGCCCCGCCCCGCGCCCAGCAGTCCCCCGCGCGGCTGCGGGGAGAGCTCGCCGGGCTCTGCGGCCGCCGCCACCCTCGTCGCCGCTTCCTCCTGCCGCCAGCGTGCGGGGACCGAGCCCCGCGGCTGCGCAGCCCCGGGTGGGCGGCGGGGCCCGCGCGGCTGCTGAGCGCTCGGCGCGGCTCCGCCCGGCGTCCAGCCTGCGCGGCGCAGTGACAGGTGCAGAGTGCGGGCTGCAGACCCGCCTGCGGGGGTCGCCGCGATGCCCACCATGCGGAGGACGGTGTCGGAGATCCGCTCCCGCGCGGAGGGTGAGTGGCCCCCGCAGCGGGGACTGCATGGGACGTGCGGGGCTGGGGGCGGCTCTGCGCCAGCCTGGGGTCGTGTGTGTGTGTGTGTGTGTGTGTGTGTGTACATGCGGATACGCGCGCGCGTGCGTGGAGGGAGCGATGCCTGTCCCACCTCTTCCCCCTTCCTGCGGCGTCTTCCATGCACTTGCAGACCCTTCCCAGCTCCCCAGCCCCGGGGCTTGCTTTTCGGCGCCGCGTGATCGTTTGGTCGCTGTCACCGACGCTCCTGCCCAACCCACCTCCCTCCCCACCAGCTCACGGACCTCCGCGTCTCCGCTCGGCTTCCCCCCACCCGAGCGAACAGATCGCACAGCCGCCGCCCACCGTTTTGCTCCCCGCACATCACAGCTCCCCGAGGAGCAGCAGGTTTGCCTTCCCCAGGCTGCAGGCGCCTTTGCTCGCAGCCCCTGGGCTCTCTGCACCACGAGCCTGGCTTCCTTGGGTGTGGGTGCGCCGCGGGGACTGTGCGCGCAGAGCTCTGCGATTCTGCCTCCTGCGGTGGAGACTCACCCAGCTCCCTTCTGAGGTTTCGTTTTTTGGTTTTTCCATTTGCCCGAAGCCTGCCCTGTGGGAAGCCGAACACACTTCTTAGCCAGGTGGAAGGTGTTTTCTTTGCTCCACCCAGGGCCAGCTGTTGAATGGATACACTTGTCAGCCATGAGCAACAGATGCCCAAGGGCAAGCGAGCTTTTCGAGGGCCAAGACACTCTCCATCTTGCCCGAGGAGCCCTCAGCATCCTGCCTCGCATGTGGCGGTGCATCAGTATTTCTTGGTTTTGCTCGTGACAAAGCCAAGATGGTACACATCTCGAGTGTCGTTTTCTTTTGTTTTTCTCTCCCATGAACCCCATCCTTGGATCCCGCAAAGGGTGGAATAACATGCTTTTGAGAACTAGCTTATCTTGCCATCTTCACTGATTCCCTTCCTTCCCCACACCCCACCCTGTAATGTGAAGCAGGTGGTAAAGCGGTTGTAGAAAAAAGAAGTTAGGAGAATAGGATTCCAGGGGTTTGAGACAGGCCCGTGGTGTCACTTTCCTTCCTCAGCGCCCCCGTGTTAGAAATGGGGGCACAGGACTCTAACATCTGTGCTTTTCTGTGTATCTTGCTTGGGAAATACTAAATGAAACTGCTCTGGGGGGAAAGTCACACAAGAATCGAAACTGACCTGTGTCCTACATAGGAATTGAGTTTAATATGACGGAAAAATATACAGGACAGTTGCACTTCTAGATGCAGAGTGGAACAGAGGGTAGCGTTATAAAAATGTTCGTAGCAAAAATGTTTTCATTCCTTTTTTAATACGTACTTCTGAGTGAAATGAGTCCATTCTCCTAATTGCCATGTGAGTGAGCCATACAGGTGTTGAAAAGATAGTGGTAACAGTTGGGATTGTTCTTTCAACTAATGATAATTGATGAATCCTAAATGGTGGGGAAATGAGAGAAAAGACCAGAAAACAATGCAAAACCTGTGGATTTCATTGCGATGGCAAGGTTGCAGTGTTGTTTTTGATTCACGTGTGTGTTTGGCAAAGCATTTTCATAAAGATTACTTCCCAGGGCGTTGCAACACGCCTGGAGGCTGGCGAAGGCGCTCGTAGGTGCTAGCTGCGGAAGCTGTGGTCCCGGTGGTTTGGGTGCTTGCACACGGTCCAGTCGCTCGTGCAGGGAAGCCTTTGGATTCAGACTCTGGGCAAACAAGGGCTGCTTCTTGCTTAATCTTTGTGTTCCCGGTGCATCCCGCACAGTGTCGGGGGACTCCTGGCACTTGGTGAATGACCCTTCCCTCCCATGTTGGTTGGTTTCTGTTTGTTCTGTGCTGAGCATTTGCTCTAGATTGTGATGAGGACAACATAAATAATGACTCTGTGGGCTGGTGCTGTGGCTCATTGCCTGCTCTGCCCACACTTTTCTTTCGTAAGGAAAATCCTCCTTTGAGGGCTCCCACTGCCTAAAGAGCCTTGTTCCTTACTGCAACCCCCTTGGCCTCAGCTGATTGGACCAGGGGAGGCTCCTGACCCAAGGGCAGAGAGTCCATAGATGGTTCGGACACACTCTTGTGACCTGGTGGTTTGGCTCAAGAGGATTCTCTGTGGTGATTATCTCCCTCATAGAACGAGAGAAGCCTAGAGACTTAGAGTGAAAATTGAAACAGAAAGGGCCAGAGGTGAACAGGCTGGGAGGGGAGACAGTGGCTGGCTGTAATAGGTTACGCAAATGCTGCTCATCTGAGGAAGCAGAAATGGGGCGTGAACAGAAAGACGGGAGAGAGACTGGGTGAAGAGAATGGGGCAGAGACACACAGATGCTGAGAGTGTGGCCAGACCTTGGAGAATCTCCTCCCCATCCCCCTACCCCCCCGCCGAGTTTTCTAGTCTCACTTCCCAAATAGCACTAGGATAGGCTCTGTTTTCCTTGAAGTAACTTGAATGGGTTTCCGTTCTCTGCATCCCAATTGGCCAGATGCAGGACTGTCCTGTGTGCAACTTATTCACAAAAAGACCTAACATGGAATAAGGACTGAACAGCCCATGAGGGGATGTTATTCATTGAGCCTTGTGCTTGCTGTGGATGACTTAGGTCCTGTGGAAGGTCAGGACACTGGCGCATGAGGCGTGCTGAGAAAACACTTCATCGAGGTGAGACTTGAGCGCTCACAGGGTGGAACTTTTAAGATGCACTCGCGCCACCAGAGACCTGGTGAGATGCAGGTTCTAAGCCAGTGGGACTGAGGCAGGGCTGGTGCTGCTGCATTTCTGACAAGTGCACGGGCTGTGCTGAGGCTGGCCTGTAGGTTACAGTTTGAGGAGCAAAGTTCTAAAGGATGGTGCCATCTTTTTTAAGAGCCCGGAGGGTGTTGGAAGTAGATAGAGGAACCTGTTGGAAAAAAAATGGTGAAAGTGAACATGGCTTACTTGAGAGTTTTAAGTAAGTTGTCCAGGAGCAGAGGGACACTTGGAAGTTGGAGGATATACGTGGAGGTGCTGCTGGTTACAGAGCATTTTGGATGCCCAGGTAAGTCATTTGGATAGAGAGTCAACTATTTGAAGAGGCTCTTCGCACTTGTCCAGTGTCTCATTCAAGCATGACGCCAGGATGTAATATCTCCAACAGGGCCAGTGAGGGGCCACGTCATTACAGGGGAGTGACATCCCCAGAGAAGTGTTTCTAGAAAGAATAAGTCTGAATGTGTGTTAGATGGTTGGAGGAAATGGTAGTATAGATAAACTCTATTGTTTAAAAAATAATAATAATAAAGTCTAAAAATGATAAACTCCAGGATTACTATTGGAGGGGAGCAGTGAGAATAGGAAGGGAGGAATCAGAGCGACCCAAGTAAATCATGAACTCACTCCACAGATAGCTGCTGAAATCTGAGCCAGTCCCGTTCCAGGGAGCAGGATGCAAAAAGGCCATCCTGGAGATGCGCATGATCTAGTGAAGTGAGAGACGAAACACAGGCCGTGAGCAGAGTATAGAGCTTGTTCTGTGGTAAGTGCTACGGACAAACGGAAGAGGAGGTGAAATGCTCACAGCCGGTGGACGGCCTGGCCTGCAGTTTTCAGGAGGTTGGTTAGGCTAGCCTTCTTTGAAAAGCTGGAGGAGGGGAAGGAGTTAACCTGGAGGGGACCTGGGGAAGGGTGTTCCAGGCAGAAGGAACAGCCAGAGCTAAGGCCTCAATGCAGCAGAGAGTCAGGAATGGTAAAGGGACTGTGAGAGGGAGGATGGTAGGAAATGAGGTCGCATAGGTCACATCATGGGACTGGGAGGTGGAGTGAATATAGGGCAGGGGACAAAGGGGTTAAAAGGATGGGAGATTCTCAAGCAAGCTCCTGGGTATCTCATGAAAACTTCCATTTCCTGGGCTGGCACATGAACATTCTGTTCAGTCGATTTTTTATTTTTTTATTTCTAGGAACTCTGCTTGACAGTCTTAAACCTGATAGACTGACAAAAATCTGTTTAAAAATGAGGAAATTATCTCTCAATACAATAAGAGAGATAAGCTCAGATTTTAAAGTAATTGTGGGACATCCAAATGGACATATTTTGAAGATACTAGAAACTTGGAAGTTATATGTGGGAAAAAAATCAAACAGGAATCTTGAGTTCCAATAGTTGAAACCCTTATACTAGATAGATTGGCCAGAAAGCAAAATCAGATGGAGCAGAAGATCTCTTCACTTGTACACCAGCTCATTCACATGGGTCTTTGAAAACAGCCTAGGAATGCTTGAAGCAGGGACTGAAATAATAGTGGTTTACACAAAATAGTTTTTCTCACTCTTGTGAAACTGATATGGAGCCAGCAGTCCGGGCCAGGTATGCCCACTACATAAAATCACAGGACATTGTCTCCGTATGGCTCTCTGCCTCACCATCCTGAGTGTGTGAGTTCCTGAAGTCATACCATGATCACTGGGGAGGAATTCCAGGAATGAAAAAAATGGAAAGGGATTTCACTCAGAGTACCACAGGAAGAGTAAGTGCTCATTTTGCATTGGCTCCCAAATGCAAGGAAAGCTGGAAAAGGGAGTTTGCTAGCTGGGCACATTACTCAGGGTTTTATTACTAAAGGAAAAGGAAGAAGGGTTACTGGTAGGCCGCTAACAGGCACGGCTGCTGTCAGGTACTCGGCTTTTAAAGGCTTTGGCTGGAATCGAAGTGTTCAAGAATTTATAATTTCCAAAATCATAAGCATGAAATTGCTCAAAACTAAAGAAATGCACCAAAAAAATACAGGCCTGTCCAATGATTTGCATTTTCTTTCAATGAATAGTAAAATGCTAAAATGTTAGACATACATTTGATTATGTGAAAGATGTGCTAAAGTGATACATTAAGGACTTGTTTTAGGGATTGTTTTCCTAAACTGGTCTGTATAAATGACAACTTTAAAATGTTTATAATTACATAGACTACTGTGTTTCATTTACTTAAGAGGTTTTTTAAGAGTAGCAATAGCCCTGACCTTTGCCCAGTGGTTAGAGCATCCATCGGCCCTCAGATCAAAGGGTCTCTTAATTCCAGGTCAAGGGCATGTACCTCGATTGCAAGTTTAATCCCCAGTCCTGGATGAGGATTTAAAAAAAAAATAGCATCAAAGTAATTTCTGTTAAGGATTATTAAAGGGAAAGTTTTAGAAAGCCATTTCATTTATTTAGGTAAAAAATGACCAAGATTCTTTGTTTGATAATCATGTTTTGTGCCCCGCCGATTGGCTGGTGGAACAAAAAGGAGTGGTGAATTCAGGAGATCCCAGTGGAAACGTGGAGAGAAGTTAAAGATTTATAACTGACATGGCGCTGGGGGGGGGGGGGGCGTGCGAGTGTAGCGAGACTTCATGTAATCAATATCTGAGAATCCCCAATACATGTCATTTTGCTTAGTGTCATTCCCAAGATATTGAATGTGGGAGAACTCGGTTATTTTAGGTTTTCTAATCTGTAGTACACCATTCTTTTTTTAAAAATATCTCATTTCAGAAACAGAGAATGGCATCATGTGCCTGCCTTACAGCCATAAAAAAGTTTGCATAGATCAGAGTGTACTTTTGAAGTTAGTGAAAGGTTTGCTGCTTGAGTTTCTATTCACATAGTTTCATTATCATTCAGGCAACAGTTTCATTCTTCACTGCTCACCGGATCCCACACCTTTCAGCGCTCTTATCCTCTGGGTAATAAACTCCCTGATGTTATTAGGTTGAATACATTTTGGTAAGTTTAGTGATCTGTTTCTAAATTGTTTATTCAAGGTCTTTTATGAAGTTTTTTTGTATTAAATTTTGAGAGTGTGCATGTTGAAGATACTAATCTTTTTCTCTGATTATAGTTTATCTTTGCATTTGTATAGTATTTTCTGGTGTATGTGAATTAATTTTTGTAAAGTAGGCTGTTATTTTTTTCTTATTATTTTTACTTTAATGCCACATTTCTCATTTCAAGATAATGATCTTTTTTTTTTTTTACTTATATTTTTTTTCAAGTACTTTCAGGTTTCATTATAAACAGTTACTGTATAATTTCTGTGGGATTTATTTTGTTGTTGAGATATGCGGTAGGGATCTAATTTTATTTTTTCTTAACTTATTATCCACTTGACATGATAGCCATATATTTAATAACCCATTCTTTCAATATTAATTTGGGCACTTCTTTTATGTACTAAATTTACATACATAATCATTCTGGAATTAGTCTCTCTTTTTCCCTCTTCTTCTGCACCCTGCCCCTCAAAACCCTAATTTTAGTCTGTCTCTTGGCCCCTAGTATCAAATCCTTTATTGCAGCTAATAAACAGTATCCTCAAAGTAGTCCTGCTCTAACTACTCTTTTCTCTAATTTTTTTTCTGGCTCTTTTTCCGTTTGTTTTCATTTTGAACCAGGTGAGTCAAGTTAAAAAAATGTGTTGGCCTATTTGTTGGCATTTCATTATGTTTATCATTTATACTAAGAGAATTCACATTTTACATATATTGAGTCATTTAAACTTAGTTTTTCTCTCTATTTATTGGAATTTCATCGGCTGGTGAGAGTTTCTTAAAAATAAACCCTGCCAATTTTGTGATGTGATCTTAGATGATTTATGTTGTATGAAGATAATAGGAATTGGGTTCTTTCTGAAATCATGTGTTCTTGTTTGTGACTGTTTGCCCATGTAGTATGGAAGCTATTGATTTTGAAATTGACCATCAGTCTGAATTCTGTAATTTTAAGTAATTTTTCAGTTAATTTTCATCATCATAAATTTAAAAACTATATCATATATCATAAGGCACAGTATTTTTAAAGAAGATTTGCGGTTAGTCAGACTTGACCAGGTATATTTTGGTTATACTAATTTTTTTCTAATAAGATTGGCTCACTTTTCCTTTCTGAAATATTGTGAACTCTGGTTCCAACTTATTACTTTTAAGGTGTCACACAGTAGCCCTTACATAATAGTCAAGATACAGCTCTTTTTAATGCTTTCTGCTAGAGGTAGAAGTCAGAATTTAGACCAGCTGAGAATTAACTGTTGTTTTCATGGAATATACTTAGATCAGACTGGCACTCTTAACTTTCATCAGCACTAGAATAAACTGTGAACCACAGATACTAGACACATGTAATTTTAAGTATTCTAATAGCCACATTTAAAAAATTAAAAACAAGCAGTCGAAGTTAATTTTAACCTACTGTTTCCAAATACTGTTTCATGTTATTTATATAAAAATTAACAATGAGGTAGCTTTCCTTCATTTTCTGTCCTATTTTTTAAAAATACGCTGTGCATTTTATATTTACAGTACATCTCAGTGTGGACCAGTCCCATTTCATGTGCTCAGTTGGCACATGTGGCTGCCATACATGTTAGGATTTACTGGAGTTTTTCAGGATCTAACATTTTATAATGGAAATCATTTCTTATTAAAAATACATCTGTGGGTATGCTCTCTTAGATAGAAATTTAGGCCCTCACCTCCCTTCCTGACAACAGAAGGCAGTCACAAATGTCCTCATAAAACCTTGCCCATCATGCTAGTGCCTGGGTCCTGCTTTGACACGGCCGGGGTGGCAGTGTAGAGGTTTAATTTTATGTGAGTATATCATGGCATCTTTTGAAGCCTGTTGTTTTGTTCCCATTTAACAAAAACAATTCCCTTTTTAAGTAGATTTGATAAGCAAAACCGTCCTGCCCTCCCTTCCTATTAAATAATTTTCATTCATTGTTAACATGAAACGTGTGTACATAGTAAATGTTGAGTAGTGTGCTCTTACATACGATGTCGCCATCACTTTATTGATCTAAGGAGACCGAAAAACGTGGCTTCCGGGGTCGTTTACGCAGCTAATTGGACAAAGGGAAGTGTCTGTGTTAAACCAGGGCCTCTGTTCCTGCTTTTGTGTGAGCCATCTCTGAAGACGACTGATCTTGAGCCACCTGGGGCTGTGCTTCCTGGGACCAGGTTAGTCAGGTGGCGGTTTAAGCCGAGACTGTTCCTAAGAAGACCAAAGCCAGCCCGAGGCTTCTGACCAAGAAACCGCTGTAGTGGGCCAGACCTACTTACTAGTAGCGCAGAAGATACACTTTCATGAGTGAAGCAAACCAGCAGTGGTGTGCAAGGCTGGATCAGAGAGAGAGATTATTCTGACCCCAATCTACCGTAGGGGAGCTTCTGTCATTGGCGTAGGTCCCTGTGGCTGATTCCGGTTCTAAAGTGAAGCCAACTGTTGCAAGAGAAATCTCCTTCCGGAGTCTGCAGCCATCTTTTCCTCATCCCTTCCTCACCCCATGTAGATTTAGCCCCGCCCAGTCGTGAAAAACCTTGGCGGTGGGAGGTATGTAAGGAGCTGAGTCAGCACTCTAAGGATGCGTAATGAACCACCCTGTCATCATTGCTTTGACCTTGAGTGCCTGACAGAAACTCACAGCTCCAGGCTTGGGGGCCCTGCCTTGCTCTGGGAAAGGAGACCCTGGTCCCTGTCCCTAGCTTGCACACGAGTGCTCTACACCGGTGAGTAGTTCTGAAGCAAAGCGAGGCCTGCCAAGGCTCCCGAATATCATTTGCATGTGCTTTCCTCACTGTTGGTCTTGGCCGGCTCATCTGGACAAACTAGTTGCCCCGTGCTGGAGGGCTTGGTTCTGAGTGCACCTGTTGTCCGTGACCATTTTTTTCTGGCTCTTGCTCTGCCTAATCTGTTGTTATGCTAGTGGCTGTGACTAGCTGACCCTTTCCAATCTCTAGCTGTACTTTTTTTTTTTTTCAACTCATGTTATTTATCTGACCAAAGAAACAAAACTGATCTCTCTGTACATATTTTATCCAGATTTGATGTGCTGCTCTGTAATCTTTTTTTTTTATTTCTACTTTATAAATTTATTTTTATTGTATAAATGCCCCTCCCCCCTTCCCTCCATTTTTATTTATTTTTTTTTAATTTTTTTTATTTTTTACATTTTTTTAAATTACATGTAATCTTAATCTTAAATTGGCTTCAGTCCACCATCAGAGCCAGAATAGCTGTGATAAATGCCCTCTGGTGGACTTCCTCAACTTCTTTAACTTTATTTTCACAATTGTGAGTAATGGTTAGAGAAGTGACATAAGGAAAAATAACTGTGTCCCCCATCTTTAATGCAGAGTGTACGGACAAGTCAGTGGGAGGCTTATGGAATGTGGAATGTTTTATAGCCATTTTTGTGCCTCAGTGGGGCTCAACCCTGGCTGCTTGGTGAATAAATAAGGAGCTTTGAACAATACTGATGCCCAGATCCATCCCAGGCCAGTGGAATCAGTCAGGCCGATGACTGGGCATATGGACCAAGCATTGATATCTTATTACTAGGTAATTCTAATGTGTAACATGTTAAAACAAACAAACAAACAAACAAACAAACAAACAAACAAACACTGGTGTAGCCTGGCTGGTGTGGCTCAGTTGGTTGAGTTCCAAGAGGTTCGGGTTCCATTCCCAGTTGGGCCACATGCCTGGGTTGTGGGCTCCATCTCCTGTAGGGGTAGCTGATTAATGCTTCTCTTTCATCGATGTTTCTCCCTCTCCCTTCCTCTTTCTCTAAAAAAAAAATCAAAATATATTTTAAAAAACACAGAGTGATGTAGATCCTTGCATTTCCTTGCTTGCAGAGAGGAGGAATGGATTGCATATAAAGCCTTGTAGGTTGCCAGCCAAAAAAAAAAAAACTCAAGAGTGTATGGATATTTTTGGTTAAAAGTTTTGTCTATTGCTCAGTCACTTAGTTTCCCTTCTCAGAAATTGTAAAATTCATACAATACTGGATTTTTAGGTTTGAAGACTTGCTTGAAAAATCTGTACAATTAAGTACAACTAAAAGAAGAGCATACACATTTAGTTTGTTTTTAGCTGCATTATATCTACCTTCGGAGCTTGATGAATATGATCCTTTCTGCAGTGTCATTACTAGTTTTTTGCTAACCTATTTATGTTTAATATGTTGTAGTAATTAATCTCCTTATTCATCCTGTATTTGTAGCTCTTATGTGTCATCATTTGCACCTGTAAGAAAGACTTGAGCAACTTGGTAAAAAGTTTCTGTAGCAACTTTAAAAAATATATATATGTTTTATTGATTTTTTTACAGAGAGGAAGGGAGGGGGATAGAGAATTAGAAACGTCGTTGAGAGAGAAACATCCTCCTGCACACCCCCTACTGGGGATGTGCCTGCAACCAAGGTACATGCCCTTGACCAGAATTGAACCTGGGACCCTTCAGTCCACAGGCCGATGCTCTAGCCACTGAGCTAAACCAGGTAGGGTTCCATAGCAACTTTATTTTCAAGAGGTTTATTCTTTTTAGTTTACAATTATTGATTTATCCCACCATGATGTTAAGTAGTCTTTTATAGGTGAATGTATGGAAACGGAAACTGACAGTTTACCACAGGTCCTAGTTGACCTGCTTTCCCTAGACGCTGAGATGAAGTCACTTTAGAGACCCTTCACCAGTGGGGTTCCCTGGTCGCATGGATGGGTGCTGGGTGTCTGGTGTCAGGACACAATGAGGTTTAGAAAGGAAGCTTGCAGTGCCTTAGAGGAAAGACTGTGTCCAACGTTGTTAGACTTTCTGATTGTGTAGTTCTCTTTTGTCCTATTGTATCTGCATTTAGACTTTGCTTTTTTCGGTGATAATGTGACTTGTGGTCTATAGATAGACATATTTTAAAAACGATTTATAGAGGGAAAGTTCTCCCTCAACTCAGTTTGCACCCCTCCGCCCATGGTTTATGCTTATCTTTCTGTTTCAAGTTCAATGGGAGAATCATTTACACAAGCTGGCCTTTTGGTGGCTTCCCAGTGATTACAATTAGCAAAGGAGAAAAAGCTCTTAATTTCCCCAGGTGCCAAGTTGAAGGTCCCTTGATCTTAAGTGACTTTACCTGTGGAATTTTTCCTAATGGTTGGTGAACTATGTTGTATGTTTTAGTTTTAACTAAGTCTGGATACCAAGGTCTTCAGTCTGAATTTGATGGTTTCTTTATGTCAGACATTTTTTCATTTGTTCAGCTAGAATTGGCCTTTTTTCTTTTAGTTCCTTCGATGCAAACTAGAGTCACCATCTTTACTGTTTATACTTCATGTGTGTCTTTTGTTTTGTTTTGTTTTTTGTCTACTAGGTACCAGTCTAATTAGACAGTAGCCATGTAAAAAGCCAAGTGCTTTTGTTCTGTGAGAAGACACAACGTGAGACTATGGATTGCTTAGTGATGTCCCCACTCTCCTCAGCCCTTAAGCTCAAGCCCTTGTAAATGACTGACTTGAGAGAACATGAAATGAGGCACTTGGGGCTCCCAATAGGCCTGGAGTGAGATCTGACTCGTGGCTCTTCCAAGCTGTGTGGCCTTGGGCAAGTCACATAACCTCTCTGAGACTCCTGTTTTGCTTTGGCAAAATGGTAGTAATACCCACCAGTACGTCTTATGCCTTTGGGTAGCAAGTAGACAAAGCCTAGGTGCACATTGGAATCTCCTGAGAAGCTGTCAACACGCTGATATCTGGGTCCCGCCCCCAGAGATTCTGATTTCATCCTCAGGGTAGAGGTTTGAACCGGGGAGAGACGATAGTGGCTCGGACTACTAAGTAATCAGTGGCAGTGATGGGAGGTGCTAAGGTTCAGGATATAGTTTGAATTCATATCTACCTAACAGATTTGTTGATGAATAGGATAAGAGAAAGAGGAGTTGAAAAAGACTGATGTTTTGAGCCCTGAGCCCCAAATAGTGGCCCCATTTACTAAGAGAAAAAAACACTTGAGAGGAAGGACTGAAAACCTCCTCGCATCTTAGAAATGAGTGTGGAGATCCACATGTGCCAAAATACGTACATTTCTTTCGTGTTGTTGTTGTTTTTTAAAGACTGTTGCATTTATCTTAAAATCAGGATTTCAGTCCATCCTCCATTTTCTCCATCTTCTTTTCTCCAAATATTCTTCAGAACTTTAGCAAACATAACTGTTAGGGTCTGAGGTGTTCCTAGATCTCAGACACGGAGGAACTGAATAATTCTATTGACGGGACTTTTTGCTCCATAATCAGAGATGAGAATAGTCTTCCGAGTCATCATCATGTTTTGGCTCTCGAAGTGCTCCACGCCACAGGGATGTTCTTCAGAGTGAGGAATGAAATGAGAGATGTAGGTGCTCAGCAAATGTCACGTGGACCCCCATCTGGTGGGTGACTGGGGTAAGATCAGCTGTTGAAATTCTGGAAGCTGACTTTAGCAGGCACCTTATTTTTGAAGCTGCGTGGAGTTTTCCTTCTATCACGAGGGGCCCATTGCATTTCAATGGTCAACAATGGTCGCGGATACTGCACATAGAAGTGGCTGATTCCAGGATTCTAATTAGTGGTGGTAGCAAGTGGTGCCTTAAGAGGCTCTTTCTGCACTGGCTGATTTTTACGTATGACGTTAGAAGGTTCTTGAATATCTGTTCAACCTGTCCTCTCATTGTTCTTGTTCTACCTGTGAATTGGGTAGAGCTGATGGCAGTCTCACACATGTGTAGGTGTCATTGCTTTAATGTCACTGAGCACTGTGCTGGGTCTTTTAAGTTTTTGCAGCCCACCAGCTGTCATTCACACATCCCAGCTCAATCTGGTTAGTGGAGGTTTATCTTCTTTTTTAGCCACATCCTGACAAACTAATGGCTGCCAGCCCTGTCTATGGCTGCCAGCCCTGTCTTCCTTTTGTGCAAGTGACTCGTAAGTCTCAGAGTCTGTCTTGTCCAACCAGCCTCGGTGGTTCTTCAATGCTGCCCACAGTGTGGATGGCAGACAAGCCACCCGGAGCCACACCCATCCTCAGGGTTATGTCTGGAGGCGGTGGTCTCCATGCACCTGTATGTGTGTCCTGTGCTTCTAGTCTTGTTCAATGGACCTGTTGGACATTTGACATGCCAGATTGGACACTGCTTGTCATCGATAGGCAGATGAGAGTGGCACCCCTTTTCTTATCTGGGGTAGTTTCTGGTTCTACAGAATAAAAAGCTATTCCTGTGTGTGGGTGGTTTATATTGTGGTGTGTGCTGCCCTGACGCCTCCCTCAAAGCCGTAATTAGCAGGCAGGCTTTCATTTCTTCACTGGGTGTCTTTGATGGTTGAGACTGTGTTAAAATATAAAGGTGAATAATTTTTCTGTCCTGCAGAAGTCACAATGACGATAAAAAGCAGGTGCCCATCAAGCGGCGCTGCCTCTCCTGAGAACAACACACAGTAAAGTGATGTTATTAGGGTGTTTCCACTTCTTTAAACAAAATGAGGATGAGTCTGTTGGAATCAGTCATGCATCTCCCTGTGTTTGTATTGAAAATGCATAACTAGCTCTAAAAATGAAAGTTGTGATCATTCAGAAAAGTTGCGTGGCTGTATTAGTATTTTTTCCAGTATGTTTTAAGGGCTCACTTATTCAAAACTATTATTCATATATCTTCCTGTGAAGACATTGCTGTTGAAGTCAGCGGGGTTAACCGTTCTCAAAGCATTTTTATCAACTAATTCGATAATTCCTTTTGCCATCTACAAAGTGATAAAAATTTGCTTGTGCATTGGCTCTCTGATGTATTAATGATTCTCTGATGACCTGATAATTGTCTTTTTAAAAAAATATTTTAAATTCGAGAGGTAGAGGGAACTGACCGCTGGCACAGCGCCGCCCGGTCCCCGAGACAGCCCGCGAGCACGCGGTTCTCCAGCTCCTGCTTGAATACCTCTCTGCACTGAGACTCACACCCCTGGTGAAACAGCCCATTTCATCCGCAGACAGTTCTATTTCTTAGCAAGTCCTTTCTTGCTAAGAAAGCAGTGAAAGCAATAAAGCCTTTTATTTTCTACACATCTGGCTGGGCCAGATGTCCCCCGTATTATATTTGCACAGTTGATTTTTCTGAGGCCTTAGTATTACACCTTCGATTTATTCAACCTTTCAAAACATTCCTGGATTCCGATTTTTTTTCATGTCGCCTGTGCATTTATTAATCACGCCCCGTGTGTCCTTATCTGTCATTGGAACCCAGGCTGTCTGGCTCCAGAGCCGTCACTGAGTTATGCATTTTTCTCCTGGATCACAGCAGAGTTCATGGGATTCGGGGGGTCTCTCACTCTGCCTTGTATTGCCTTGTTGTGCATCCACCCTCTGCGCATCCACCCTGTTCTCCACTTCATCCACACCTTAGGCCTGCACCTGGCTTCAGGGTGCTGTGGCCCTCCAGGACAGTCCCTGCCCGGTGCCAAGTCTGCCTGCCTGTGTCTCTGGGTCTCAAGTTCACATCCCCAGAAGGAAATCTGATTAGCCTTGCTGGTCAGGTGCCTCCCGTTCTCCCTGACACCCCAGGCCGGGGAGCTAGGCCAGGAGAGGGGAGGAGGGGCAAGAGCGAAGGCTGTCCCCGGTCGGCTCCCTCAGAAGGGCTTGCGGACAGGGGAACCAAAGGTCAGCCTCTCTTCGAGCCTCCTCTATGGCTGTTTGTCATGGAGTTGGGAAGCCACAGTGCTATGTCATCGTGGAATCCTGTCTCCGTTTGATAGGGCCGAGCTGGAAGCCTTGTTGAAATCCAAAAGGCTAAGGAGTTGGCCATTAACATTGTTGTCTCAACTGAGGGGATATAAAGAACCTTTTTCAAAGGGGAGAACTTCCTTTTAATCTCTGACTATACATCCTGTGTGTGACAAACACCACTTTCAGAACACGGAGGCGTCCTACTCAAAGTTACCTGAATGCTCAGTGCAAAACTGAACTGCTCCTGTAGCTTCTGAATTGATTCTTTTCATGATTTTCACATAAATCCTTTAGAAGCTGTAGAGCCCGTTACGTAAGTCTGTGAGTCTGAAAGCACATCTGTAGACCACGCTGTTACCAACAGCCGTGTGCTATGGGCAGGACCTGCCGTCTTTCCGTGTTAGAACCCGGACCTTACCTTACCTCCAGCCTTTGGGACCGCTCTCATTCACCTGGTTCGTCTGTTAGTGACCGTTCACGGAACTGCCCTGCAGGTGCTCACAGTTCTGTAGGTTTACAAGTTTTATACGCTGTACATGCTCTATCACAGGAATTCATGGAGAGCAGCTAGTACTGCCTTTCCTTTTTCCTTTTTTAAATAACCCCCTACCTTCCCTCCCTTTCGCTTTAGTTCCTCCAGCTAATGTTTGCTCTAACCTTCCCAGTCTTAAGATTTTCCTTGACAGAGAATGAAATGAAGAAGGAGACACAGAAGTTGAGAACTTCTGCTTTCTTTCCTTTTTTTAAAATTTAAGTTCTTTAGAGAACTTCTGCTTTTTATTTTATTATCTGCAGGCAGCAGACCGATGCCATCAGTCCCGTGTATTCCAATTGGAAGTGGGGCAGACATTTTGGTAGTCTCCAACATTTTGTAAAACACCTTTCCTCCATTCTCAGATGTCTGTGTATGTTATTATTCTCTAGTGAACAGGTGACCCAATTTCCAACCTTTCCCATGACATTTTTTGTCTTATTCTACTGGTTCAGGACTTCCTGGGCAGCCCCAGTGGTCTCTTTGAATACACCTCCCATCTCCCTTTGTCAGCATGTTGCTCTACGCATGCTTCCCAACTTCGGCCCTTCCTGGGTCTCCATAACTTGGAATGTGTCCCCCTCAAGTCTAGAGTGCATGCGTGGCTTAGCCTGGTGTCCCCCCACATTGACTATCAAAAGCTCTTCGGTGCAGTTATGTCTTCTGTGGGTATCCTTACTACTTTATCACTTTCGCATTGATTAGAGTGCAGTACACAGTAGCCATTCCTCCTCTTGTTTCCTGAATGAATGGGATGCCAAGACAAGTTAATGATGCTTTTAGCTAATTGAAACTTCTAGGAGGTGCCTGGTAGATAGATGCCTTGTAGTTGAAACTGCTTATTGCTAGTGCGATCTGTTTCTGTGCCAGTGTTTAATTCTGTGAGGTACAAACCATTTACTTCTTCTGTCTGACCAAGCGATCCATGGGATATTCCCAAGGCGATAGCATTAATTTCCTTTCACCTTTCATTGTTCTTCTTCCTTTTCCTGCGAAGCATGATTTGGCATTGATAAATGTTTTCGTTACTGTTTTCTGCAACTCAGCATGCCCAAGATGACTCTTTTTTTCTGGGTTAATGTCCAAGGCAGCCAGGGAATTTGAGTGCTTACTATGTGTGAGGTGCAACACTAGGCATGCCACAGATCTCCATGTAATACCATGTAAGGTGACCTTTCCTGTGAATACCAGCAATACTTTTTTCAGTGCCTACCGCTTAGAATTCATACTACTACATCTGGGCCTTGCTGCAGTTCAGGGTGAGTTCAGGAAGTGTTAACCCATTATCTTTTCCTGTTTTAGGCAAGACATGCTGTTGATGTGTTTTCACACTTGGTTATTTTTATATCTGTTCCCACAAAGGCACTTTAAGAAAAATATTACTTACCCTATATGGTCATGACAGGGTCCTGATAGGAAAATAATACCAGAGGGCATCAGGATAGGGAGGAAACGATTAAGTTATTTTGGACTTTTTGGATATCTGGTATTAAAATAGAAAATTTAGTAAACATTTATGGGATGTGAGGGACTTCCATGAAGTATTAAATTTCTTGCCCATATTAGAGTAACATACATGATAGATACTTACATGTACCCTTATGTCTGCCTTGTCCTCAATATATAAGTTAGGTACATCCCTAACATCTATTATTATTCTCAGATTCTAAATAGCTAAGTTGATCAAAAGATTGATGTTGGAAGGGTAAAAGACCACGGTTTGCCTCAGTGGATAGAGTGTTGGCCTGTGGAATAAAGGATCCCAGGTTCAATTCCAGTCAGGGGCATGTACCTTGGTTGCGGACACATCCCCAGTGGGGGGTGTGCAGGAGGCAGCTGATTGATGTTTCTCTCTCATCAATGTTTCTAACTCTCAATCCCTCTCCCTTTCCATAAAAAAATCAATAAAATATATATTTTTAAAAAGGCCACCATATATATATACGAAATTTTTATAGGTTACACTTCAAGGAAGAATGGTCATCTACCAGTAACAAGGCCATGAGGGTAGGAGAGGGCTGTGGTTGAAATATTTGTGTTGAGATGGAATAGAGCAAATAGAGGAGAGATAGTTACAGGGAAAGATCAGGTCAAGCTTAATTGTCAAATGAGTGAATGCATCCATCATCACTATTAAAGCTGGGCTGGAATTTACCAGTTTCCAAGTATTGTCCTGACTCTGGTACTCGCTGGCTCTCTGACCATGACCAGTTCTGCGAATGAGAAGCTAAGTTTCCTTACATCCTTTTGAAAATAATCACATCAACATCATTTTGAGAATAACTCTTTATTTTTTAATGATGTGAACCCTTTGTTTGTTAAGATGAAAAACAACCAAATCTTGAAGTAGATAGCCATGTTTAAGTGGATATTATTTGTTGCAGTATTCATTATAGTTTCGGTGTTGGGACTTCAATGCACCCCAGTTGCATGAACAAGAAGGTAAAGGAGAGGAGACTAGAGGTGTGAAAAGCTTTTTGGCTGTTGTGCAACCCATAGTTATCCCAGAACATGCTGCACTCAGGGCTGGGTTAGGACAGCTGTTCACGTCCAAGGAGATCTGATAGAGCAAGTAGGGCCTGTTAGGGAAAGTTCCAGGCAGCCTGGTGATTTGGCAGTTGTGAGGATGGGAGGCAGGGTAGTTGCATTGTGATCCTAGGTCATCCATGCAGAGCCAAAAAGCCAGCTAGTGATTGGGGTTCAGGGAATAGGTTCCAGCCTCTTCCCTGGCCAGGTCTCGGTCTAGTCAGTGCCCAGCCACATTAGATGGGCATCGGGACAGGATGTGGCTCCCAGCCAGGACTGAAATTCCACTGCTAAATGCCTCCACCAAAATTCCATAATACGGAAGCCATGCCATCTGTAAGTAGTTGAAGTAGTTCCAGAGTCACATGGAAGGCTTTATAGGAAGGTCAGGGATGACATGTTGCTGGGTAGTTTCTACTTAATTTCCATGCTTTTAAAAGTGTTTGATTTCTTCAGTGCCATAGTACAGTGGTTTTCAACGTTTTCTATGTCACAGTGCACATAAACTAATTACCAAAATCCTGTGGCACACCAAAAAGTATATCTTTTGCCATTCGGACGGGGAAAAATTAGGTATATTTTTGATTCATTCACACCGGACAACTATTGTTGTGTTGGCTATTGTCATTTTGTAATTTGACAATCTATTGTCATTTTGTAATTTGACAATCTAAGGGAAAAGGGGTCAGTGCCCCTGACTAAATTGTCTCTCCCCCCCTCCTACCTCCCTCCTACCTCCCCACTGCTTCTTTCCTTTTGCATAACTACTGTACAGATGACGTTTTGGGGGAAATGTACTTACTTAATATTAATTTATATAATTCTAAAGTAAAATCCATTATTTTACTCTCTAGATTCATTTGCTGGTCACAGCTTTAGTTAAATAGTGTTCGATTTTTTTAAAAAATCAGGTATTGCATACTTTAGAAATGTTGGTTGCGCGTCAGTTGAAAATCGCTGCCATATCTGAAAATGTAGTGTGTAAATCTTAACTTTCAAAGCACCCAGTTCGCTGTTTGCAGAGTGGTGGTTCCTTTTGTATCCTGGCTGAACAGCTGCTGCCCGGCTCACAATCCAACGTTTGACCATTCTGCTTCAGCAATGCGGAACGTGGGATTCACATCCCTTCCGTAGCTCTAGCAACTGCTCCTGTATTTCTAATTAAATAAACTAGGTGTGTGTGTGTGTGTGTGTGTGTGTGTGTAGCACTAAAAACAAAGTAAATAAAATACAAACACCCAAATTATTTAGCCAAAGATTGTTTTGTTCCAGAAACTTGAGCCAAAAAATATTTTTTTTGTAGATAAGAGCATTTATTATTATTGCTTTTCCCAGACAACAAAATAAAGACATATTTAAACCTTTAGAATGGACCATGGGCAATGCTCATAATTTCCCAAGGTAAGGAACACCTACCTTTAATCACACCCATGTTCTGCGTTTGTGCCTTTTAAGTCTCTTGGTTAGTTTTCCAGTTAATATTCTCTTATTTGATTATATGACTGTTGCAAGCATGGCTGTTTGTCTAATGATCTCATTCTAGTCAAGAAACACGAGTAATCAATATGGTCTCTTTAATGTCTAATATTAGAAGCCACTGAGTAAGAAGGATATATAATTGAATTTTCCTAAATATGTTTGGGGAGTTAATATAATATCTATTCTGATTTCAATTACAGCCTTTCTTATAATTGCAATCAAGTTGAGTCTGCAAAAATGTAATGGTTCTATAACCATATTATCAGGCAACTGAATGATTTTGTAACTTATTCTCTCCCCCCTCCTACCTCCCTCCTACCTCCCCACTGCTTCTTTCCTTTTGCATAACCACTGTACAGATGACGTTTTGGGGAAAATGTACTTACTTAATATTAATTTATATAATTCTAAAGTAAAATCCATTATTTTACTCTCTAGATTCATTTGCTGGTCACAGCTTTAATTAAATAGTGTCTGATTTTTTTTAAAAAAATGTTAATACCTAAATTAGTGTTTCTAAGACCTTTTTTCCCATCTCAAAGATTTTGAAGGGGAGATTACCTTTATAATCTCTTGGTAAAATTGAGTGATTGAAGTTGTGTGAGTGACAAGTATTGTGCTGCATTGCTAACATACTGTTATTTAATTCTCATATTAATCCTATTTAATGCAGGAGGAAGCCAAGCCTCAACACATAAAGTAATTTGCCCAGAGTTATGTAGAAGTGCCATAATCTAAACTTGAACACAGATCTGATAACAAAGCCTGTTCCTTTTCTCCGCAGTCCGCCTCTCCGATTTCAACAATAAAAATAATAGCTAGAGCGTTTGTATGCGCAGGAGAAGTTAGCCACTGTCCCAGGTGCTTAGCACGTGCGTCACTCCCTTAATCTCCTCAGACACCTGAGGAAGGAGGTGGGCCACCAGGGATACGTAACTTGTCTAAGATTCCCAACAGCTTATAACTGTTGGGCTAGATTCTCCTCTCTCACTCCGTGGACTCTGCTCCCAGTCCTGACTCTCTAATGCAGTGGTTCTCAGCCTTCTGGCCCTTTAAATGCAGTTCCTCATGTTGTGACCCAACCATAAAATTATTGTTGCTACTTCATAACGTAATGTTGCTGCTGTTATGAATTGTAATGTAAATATCTGATATGCAGGATGGTCTTAGGCGACCCCTGTGAAAGGGTCATTCGACTGCCAAAGGGTTAGCGAACCACAGGTTGAGAACCGCTGCTTTAATGTCTTATAATCTCTGGGTTACACCTTGTGTCCTCAATAGTATTGGTTACCATGTCCTGATGTACAGTATCTAAGGACAGGGTTGTTTGGCTGTAGAGACATTTCCATAAGTGGTCAGTCGTTTGTTGTATTGAAAATCCTGTTTCTTTTAAGTCTTGGGCTTTTGCTTAGAGCGGCACCAGGCAGTGGGTGTCTGTGGCTCCATACGGTGGCGGAATGATGAGACACCTGAAGAGGCTGTAACGGTCAGACCAGCTCCACCTCCACATCTGTCATGTATACATCCACTTCCTCTCGTCTCTGTCTCCACAGTCTCACATAATCGCCTTCCACCTGGATTATCACAGTCGCCACAAAACGGTCTTCCAGCCTAAAACTTCTCAGTGGATTCCTACTGCATAAAGAATATAAATTTAAGTTTATTGTGTCTCCCAATCTGGCCCTGCCTCTTCTTGTTTGATGCTCCTGTTCACTGTTACTGGTCCTCATGTTCCTGAAAACTCCAGGCTCACTCTTGCCTGCAGGGCTTTGCTCCTGCTTTCCCCAGTTAGTTTATGCTGTTCCTCGTCTTTCCTTCTTGAAGTCCTCATGGTGGTCTCAGAGGAGTGTCCATGGGAAGAGAGGCCTTCCTCCCGCTCAGTATAAAGCTACACAATGAGTGTAACTGACGTTTCTAGAGCTCTTACTGTGTGCGAGGCATTGTGCTCTACATCTGTTAACTCACCAGCACCTCACAACCCCACTGAGGTAGATGCTGCTGTCATCTCCATATATAGACGATGACACGGAAGCACAAAGAGATCTATCAATCATTCTATGAAGCACTTGTTTTCTTTTCATCACACCATGTTCTGTGATTATCTTGTTCTCTAGAAAATAAGTCCCCAAGAAGAAGGGACCTTATCTTAACTTTTCTGCTGTTTCTGCAGCTTTTTAAACATGGCTGCCACGTAGTAGGCATGATGTTCAACCTTTATTGAATGTATGTGTTGAATGAATACAGTGAATGACTGAACAGTGGACGTACTGATTTGCTCATGAGATCTATGATGAGAAATGGGAAATTTCAGAGGTGATAGATAATTCTGTTGTCATTGTATGAGAGGACTAGAAACCTTTCACCCAGTAACTGGTGAGCATTTTTCTTCCCTGTTCTGTCATTCTGTGGGCATATAAGCATGTGATCATGAATCTGGGCAGAGGAAGAAAGAAAGACTATATATGTCAAGACACTCAGTAACCCAGTAGTCACTGGTCAACAGGTGAGTGCCAGGTACAGTAGTTGCTGGCAACCAAGTATGATCACTATTTATCTTTTCAAATAAGGAGACTTTTGTCATGGCCACAACCACCATTTGGCCCTGTGATGAGTTCTGGGTGCAAATTATGCCAGGCAGCTGTTGCTGTGAAACGTCTGGCTCCAGTAGGGAAATTTTTTATTTTGTTTTTAAACTGTCCCGTTTTTCTAAACAAATGAGATTTGACTTTTTTCCTTCCTGGTTCCCAGTAGATATGAATTTCACAGGACTTTGGAGCTGGAAAAGAACCTAAGATTATGAACCTCTCTTCTTCACTTTACAAGGGCAGAGAATAACCGCTCCTCCCCCCAACCCCCCACAAGGAGTAAGTGGTTTGCTTGGGGTCACATAAGTAATCAATGGGAGAACCTGAGCTTGCCACACAACCACTAAGAGGGTTTAATGGCCTAACGCTCTTAGGGGAAGA
>PVJC01021341.1:0-28320 GCA_004026665.1 Murina feae | reverse complement strand
CTCCCCCCTCTGCTGGCCTGATCACCCTAACTGCCCCACTGCCAGCCTAATCACTCCCAACTGCCCCCCCGCACTGGCCTGGTCGCCCCTCACAGTCCCCCCAGCGGCCTGGTTGCCCCACACAGCCTGCTGTTCAGTCATTTGGTCGTCCCTCACTAACCCACTTGCCAGCCTGGTCATAGGTAGCCATTTTGTGAGGGTTTGATGGTCAATTTGCATATTAATGCTTTATTATATAGGATTCTGGTCCATTGCTAACCAATCAGCTATGCCCACTATGTGTAGTTGTCTGACTTTAGTATGTGTGCTTTCAGAATCTATTTAGTTGGAGTTTTCTGATTTCTCCAGATGGTAAAGATTAAGGATATGACAATATTTATGCAGCTTTTGTTTTTTCATCCTTCTTTTAATGCCCTGTGCACATTCAGCTTTTAGTGTAAGTTTCATGAAATCCTTTTAAAAGTTTGTGGGGATATAAATAAATAAAATATGGGAGTCATATTATTCTTGTATTTTATATACTCTGTTCCATTATCACTTTAATTCCATATTAGAGATACATGTAAAAGAAAAAAAGAAAGAGAATTCACTATGGGTGAGAATGTTATTTTCTCAGCTGATGATTCAATAAATAAAAGCCTCTCAAAAAATAACCTGACAGAGTTATCATTTGGCTCTCTTATGAATGGCTGCCCCTGTCTGCAGCCACTTCCTCCAGCTGTTGCCACTTCAAATAATACCTCATATTTTAACAACCACCATGGTGAAGGGGAAAATAATATGACAAATAAATACTTGAAGGTACGAAGAGTGGTAACAAACTAGATTCACACCTGATTGTTTGAAAGAGACATGACTAGAATAAGGCAGTAATGTGAGGCAAAATGAGTGACCAAGAAACTAAAATTATATATATATATATTGGCTTGAAAAATAGATTTAGGAAAGCAGTGAGTGGGCAATGAAGATATATACAAGTTATGCTGAAATGTGTTGAGACCAAAAAATTTAAGACCACCCTTCTTGACTTATGGTAACACATACCAGGGACATTAAGCTAATTGTCTCTTCTTAACAAGTCCTTTGAAAACTACTCAGTATTATAAGCATACATTTAAAACACACCCAATATAGTACTTTACATGAGAGAGAAACAACACTGAAACCAATAGGGTCTGTTTTATGAGTGGTCATGTACTTTTAAATGAATCCAAAATGGTGCTGATAATGGGTATTTTTATTTCACTGTCTCAGAATATGACACACAGCCTTTCCAACAACAACAACAACAGACTGATTATGGAGGTGATAAATTACACCTGATTGGGATTAGAGTGTTTCAAATGATATTTACAAACATTGCTTTTCCTGAAATAAAATGCCATTGGTGATACTTCTCATGTCCTTTCATCTTTCAAGATGGAGCAAATATAGAAAAGCGCAAATAATAGTTGGGGCAAGGTCAGTGTTTAAATCAGGGTATAAATCTCAGAGGATTTCATATCCAATATCTTTTTTTTTGCTGTAGACATCAGGAGGAAAGGTTAAGATATCTACTTTCAGCTTATAGGAATAGGCTGCCCTTCAGTTTATGCTGGAAACTCTAAGAATGCTGGCACTGTCTCAGCAGACTAATAAAAAAACTAAAAAGAAAAAATAGGACATTGAAGTTGCTATTAAATATTCAAATATGTGTGCTACTGTTTTCTGGTTTAAACAGTGAACTTATTCAGAATATAGTGTTATTTTTTTAACCATTTATACTTGTCAGGGTATTAGCTGCTCTGTGAGTGATGTTGAAAATATACTGGAAATGAATTTGAATCTGTATAGAATACAAAATTATTAGAACTGAAGAAAACTCAGAGATTATTTGGAATGGTGCGGCATAGAGGCATAGCTCTAAGTTTGCCATTATGGCTCCATCATTTATTGACTGTGTGACTTTGGACTGAGTATCAGTTTCCTTAGATAAAAGAAAATGAAATTCTTCAAATATACTCTCTTTAGAATGGGTTTATCTAAAAGTAGAGCCTGAGCAAAGAACTTGGGTGCAGGCAGCTTCTTTGGGACATGATCCCAGTAGGAAGAATGAGGCTAAGTAGGAGGCAACCCCAAGAGCACAAGGGTCTATTATTGAGTTTGCTGTTCTTGGTAACCATGTCTTGATTCTCCCAGAGCTTCTGCGAAGGGTCCAGAATAACTTCTAGAAGTGTTGTTCCAAAGGAATGGAGGCTGGGGCATTTGTCCCCACTGATTGAGGGTTGTTCCCAGGGACATGAACCTCCCCACCCCCCACCTGCCCCCCCACACACACTCTTTGAGGCTGTTCTTATAAATGATCACAGCCGGCTCTTGCAGCTGTGGAGGCAGAATAGGAGAAACAGATGACAAATCTCTTAGTTCACGTAAAACTTCACCAAAGCTGCAGCAGACATCAGAGATAGGTTGCAGGGGTGTGGAGCATCAAAGGCATACAAAATTGTTTGAAATACCTAACAGGATTACAGAATTAACATCCTTGATACTTAGTGAACTCTTCGGAAGTGTTACACTTTTCTTCATTTTAAAAATGAGAGAAGACATTAGGGGAACTATTATTCAATTTCATACAGTTATTTAGCACCTGAACTGTGGGTGGATGCCATGACACCTGACTCCCATCTACTTCATTCCTCTTTCTGGTTTGGCACCATAAACTTGGCTTTAAGGTATGATCATATACTTGTTATCCCATCTTTGATTAATCTTAGAATAAATGTTGGACATTTATTTGTAATGGTCTGCAATTTCTGCCTCTGTCCTTCTACAGAAGGATCAAAGGAAGTGTAGCATTAACATAAGTTTGATCTTGTAAAAATGTGAGTAAGCTTATTGCATGGCTGAAATTTTGAAGAAAATGGTTTTTAAGATAATGTTTAATGGAGTACTTTTGTTATCTTTTAGAATAAAGAAACAGTCTCTCCCCACCTCCCACCCCACCACACACACACCAAAAGGTGGCTTATCAAAGCTGATTTAATGGTGGGCAAACTATGTTCCTTGGCAAGGAAAGGTATGTTTTGTCATTTTTTAAAAAAAGTAGCTTATAGCTTTAACTGTTTTTCACATTATTGTTTGCTTTTTTGAAGTCTACTACTTTTGCTTTCACTTACTCACTGGTCCTTTAAGCTATTTCTGTATGTCTAATTTCAGAAACATATTCTATTATCTCTTGACCATGAAACAGGCTTATCCACAGGCTTCCTTCCACACCTTCCCTCCTATCTCACTACCAAACTGCTCACTACCACTTGGCAGGTAACAGCTTCTGACCCTTTTCTTAGGATTATATTTTTACTCCTCTTCAGCCAAGCTATGTATCAAGCCATTCATTCATGTTAACTAGGCCTCATTCTCTGAATCAACTTGAGTATAAATGAAATGATTGTACGTAAAAGGGAATACTCAAGGTGACCTGGGAAATAGAGAGCTTTAACATTGTGGTGTTAGCAAATCATACAAGAAAACTACATTTCCCAGCCTCCCTTTCAGTTAGGTGCAGCCATGTGACTGTTACAGTAGCTGCATATATATATATATAATCTTTGGATCTATATATCTTTTTTCTTTTTTTCTTTTTTTTAATTGCTTAAAGTATTACAACAAATGATAGATAAGTATTACAACAAATATATCTATTTTTTTAATGCCAGTACCATGTTGTTTTGATTACTGTGGCTTTAATGTTCACCATTAATGTATAGAAACATAATTGTTTTGTGCATGTTGATCTTGTGTCCTACAACATTAATGAACTTATTTATTAGTGGTAATGGTATATTTGTATATTCTTCATAAGTTTTTGTAATTCAAGATCAGGTCTGTCTATCTATCACCATCATCATCATCATCATCATCATCTATCCACCTATCTATCATGTACTGATTATATTTCCTATATACTCAGAAGTGAAATTGCTACATCATGTAGTACTTCTATTTTTAATTTTTGGAGGAACTTCCATACTACTTTACCTAGTGGCTGTGCCAATCTATTTTCCCACTAACAGTGCACAAGTGTTCCCTTTTCTCCATGTGCTTTCCAGCATTTGTTATCTCTTCCCTTTTTGTAATAACCATCTTAATAGGGGTGAAGTGGGTATAGTGTGACTTGGACTTGCATTTCCCTTGTGAACAGTGAAGTTGAGCATCTTTTCTTGTATGCATTGGCCATTTGCAGGTCTTCTTTGCCCATTTTTAAAATTGGGTTATTTGGCATTTTGTTATTGAGTTGTATGAATTTCTTATATATTTTGGATACTAACACCTTACTGCACATATTGCAAATATTTTCTCCCATCCTTAGGTTGTCCTTTCATTGTGTTGATCATTTCTTTTGCTGTGCAGAGGATTTTTAGTTTGATATAGTCCCACTTGTCTATTCTTTCTTTTGTTGCTTGTGCGTTTCATGTCATATACATAAAATGCAAGACCATTATCAAGGGGCTTTTACCCTATGTTTTCTTCTAGGAATTATATAGTTTCAGATTTTATTTTATTTTATTACTTTTTAATATATTTTTATTGATTTTTTTTTTTTACAGAGAGGAAGGGAGAGGGATAGAAAGTTAGAAACATCAATGAGAGAGAAACATTGATCAGTTGCCTCCTGCACACTCCCTACTGGGGATGTGCCCACAACCAAGGTACATGTCCTTGACTGGAATCGAACCTGGGACTCTTGAGTCCACAGGCCGATGGTCTATCCACTGAACCAAACCATTTAGGGCTCATTTCAGATTTTATATTTAAATCTTTAATCCAATTTGTATTAATTTTTGTGAATGGTACAAAATATTGGTTCATTTCCATTTCTTGCATGTACCCTTTTGTCCTATCATTTATTGAAGCGACTGTCTTTTCCTCATTGAGAATTCTTGTCTCCCTTGTCAAATATTTGTTGGGTTTATATCTGATCTCTCAGCTCTGTTGTATTGGTCTATCTGTCTATTTTTATGCCACTACTATACTGTTTTGATTACTATAGCTTTGTAGTATGGTTTGAAATCAGGAAGTGTGGCTAGTATGAATAAGAAGTTAAACTTTTAATTGTATTTCATCTAATTTATTTACATTTGATAGGAAATAGGCATGTGTGGGTGATGGCCACAAATTAGACTGCAGCTCTAGTGAACTCAGTCTGCTTTCTCTCTTTACTCAGATTCTGTGATACACTGAAGAATGAGTGGCAACATCCACTTTATCTTGTCTAATTTTGATACCGAGTTTCTTGTATTATGTCTAGTGCCAGGCATACACACACTCACATTCTTTAGAGGCTCTACCACTTCTGGAGTGCTGTACAAAGAGTGAAATGGTAATGATCTCAAAAAATCCTTCAGGGAGGTTTACTTCCATTCACCTAACCTAAATATCCGTACTCGCATCTCATTCACAATACCTTTATTTACAGAAACAAGACCCTTTACTCCGGGTCAAGGAAAACCCAGATCTCTAAGATATAAAGCTGCCTCCTCATTTTGAGGAAATGAGAATGAGAAAACCTCTTATATTTTTCTCATGTTTGGCACAGAATAATGAAAACAAAGATACAGTTAATTTTTAGATAAGCTATTTTGCTATGTGTAGATCAATGTGACAAAATTAGGAAGAACCAACAAATGGGGAAAATCATGTGTATCCTACGTTGTATGTTCCTATTTGTAAATGCTAGTAATGTTCTTACTACATACATTGCCAAGCACATAGTAAATGAGGGGAAATTGCTTAGAAATATTCTTTGTAAACACGAGCTTTGCATTTCTGGGAACCAAATGGAAGGTAATAACTGTGTAATAATTTGTGAATTATTTTAGAAGTCTAGCAACATTTCTGTATGAGCAAATTTAAAACATAGAGAGACTATAACATAAATGGTCATAAAGATTCAATACTGACTGCCTTAAAATATCCTTGTTTCCATGGCAATTCTAGAGTAATTATCTCATCTCCCAGTAAACATATAAATTTAGGTTTAGTTACAGAATATTCTGATTATATGTGTGTGTCTTATTATAATAAAAATAACCTACCTATTTTTTATGTTAGTGAAAACACTCTCATGTGATTATTTTAACTTCCTTGGCTTGGAAAGTTGGCTAAACAGCTTTTGCAAATTAACCAAATTGAATTTATTTTAAATGATGTGTATGATTTATGAATTGCAATAGGAAGTAAAAAGTAAACATAAGGCACAGTATTTCTTGTTAAAATTATGTATTCATGGTGTAAAAATTTTTGTGGAATAAGTAATATTATACTGGTCACAACTTATAGAAATGAGGCAATCACATAATCAACGTGGCTACAACCATAAAAAATAATATGGTTTATCTTTAATAACCATTCAAAATGTAGATTAAGTTGAAGTATGGGATTTCTTAGGTCTTATAGAAATGATGTCTCAATATATTAAAAACTTCACTACTTATTTTTAATTAAATATTATAGTGCAGATAAATAATATGATATACTGAAAATAACATGATTTAAAGAATTTGAAAATCACCATGTAATAAAATTCAAGATTATTTTTTTATATACCACATGGATCTTTATTACATATAGATGCTTATTCTTATACTAGAGGCCTGACGCACGAAATTCGTGCAAGGGGCTTGGCCCTCGCAGCCCCTCACCGCCCCGGCTGGCCCTTTGCAGCCCCAGCATCTGGAAAGTCATCCGGAAGGATGTCCAGAAGGTCGTTTGGCTGTTCAGCCTAATTAGCATATTAGCTCTTTATTATATAGGATATCTGAAAATAGTAAACATAGAACAGAAGTTAGAAACCCTATATTCTAAGACTGAGTCTATAACTTGCCAGCCATGAGAAAATGATTTTCATATTTTCTAGTCGTAGTTTATTTACTTATTAAATAGCAATAATTTCTATTCTATCCACCTTAAAACCTGGTATGAATTAATGATCAAATGATACCATTAAAATATGGAGAATTTGTGATGCTTTTTTATTAATTAAAGAGCTACTGAATAGTCAAAGCACATCTGATTTCAAGGCAAAGGGAGGTATTCTGGTTCAAGTAAGCCTTGGGTTAATGATTACATACTTTGTACCAATCTATGGGGTTTAGAAAGTGTGTAAACTGCATCCATGTGTAAAAAACTTTTAGTGACTGCTTAGTATGAATATCCAAGAAGCCATATTTCAGAACATAATTCCTTCCTAGCAATACTATGGAACAGCATACCATGGAAAAGTTGAATATGCAATAGAATATATTGCAGGATGTTATAGGAATGATTGCATTGGGAATAAGATATGAGAAGGCTTAGGTAAAGTGAAGATTCAATTATCCTGCATGTACCTGAAAGCCTAGAATATCGACTGCACAAAATAGAGATTTATTTCTCTCCCAAAATGAGAAATTTTGAAGAGCTATTATTCAGCTCACTTGCCACCTGCATAGTCATTCAAAACCCAGGTTCCTTCAATCTTTTACTCTGCTATCCTTAGTTAGTGACATAACTCCTCAAGGTTGACATGTTTTCCAAAATAGCCTTTGTTCCAAGAGGGTGGATGATGAAGGGTATTCAGAAATTCTTTGTACTATTTTTACAGGGTTTTATAAACACGAATTTATTTCAAAATGAAAAGTTAATTAAAAAAATACAGAGGAGTGGAGGGGTTTTCAACTGGAGGAGTGGGAACCATTTTAATTTGATTAAATTGGCCAAGAAAATGCATTAATCTTTAAAAATAATAGAGTATTTAGAATAGTAGTTTTTTTTAATCTTCACCTGAGGATATGTTTATTGATTTTATAGAGAGAAGAAGGGAGCAAGAGAGAGAGAGAGAAAGAGAGAGAGAGAGAAAGAAATATTAATGTAAGAGAGAAACATCAGTCATTTGCCTCATATACATGCCCCAACTGAGGATAGAACCCACCACAACATAGGTATTTGCTCTTATCTGGACTTGAACCCCCAACCTTTGGTGTACAGGTTGATGTTCTAACCAGCTGAGCAACCCAGCCAGGGCCAGTAGTTCCTAATATGAGGGGAAGAATTAAGTGTTTGGGCATTTAATAATTTTTGAGTGGTAAGAGTTTGTTATTTCAGCTAAAATTTCAGTAGAGCGTAACTTAGAACAAATGGACATGTTTTGAATTTCATACTAAGTGATTACATCTGATTCAATAAATCCTATTTTTAAATATTGATCAGAACAAAACCTGTGAGTTCATAATACACAAGAAGGAGGAAACCAAAAGCAATATAAACAAAAACACAAAATAAAACTCAACAATTCATTGATTATAGGAAGTAGCTAGGTCAATTCCTTATTATAAAAATTGTCAATTTGAAGGAAAACAAGCATTTATTTTGTTTTTCCTGTAAAACTGCCATTGTAGGATAACTAAGTAGCTTATATTGATAGAAGAAAGTTATTCTTACAGAGGAATGTACGCTAATAAATGCAGAAGAAATTAGAGAATTATAAAATCACAATTTTCGGAATTCTTTTTTTTAATCTTTATTGTTCACATTATTACAGTTGTTTCTCTCCCCCCCCCCCATGGAATTCTTAATATAATCATTGCTGAAACAGTTAAATAAAAAGTCAATGCATATAATAGACAGATCTGTTTCCTAACATGTGGCTCCATGTTGAGATTCAAGCAGTACCTATGAAGTACTTTTGCCAAAAATGTTGAACCGCAATCCAACCAAGCCTTCATAGATAACTTCTGGTTTGTAAGAAATACAAGGGATGAAATGCAGGTTAAAGAACAATAAGTGAGCAAACTCAGAATGTAGGACAGTTTGTAGGAACCCTCATTCGTTCTTTCAGTAAGTCAGTAGCTTAAAAAAAAAGGGAGCGAGAGAGACTTAAAAGATAAATCCTGTGGCAGGCACAGCGCCGCACCCCTCAGATCCTCCTTCGAAATCCACTCACTCCCTTGGCTAGATGACAGCCTGCAGATGTGAGTTTCCAAAAGGTCTTATCATCTTTTCTCTAATCTCCAGCTGCTGAATGAATGAGAATAGTACTGTGCGGGCCTGGCCGTTTTTGCCCAAGGTGAGGTGCCTCTAAAGGGCACTCTTTCTCCCTAAGCTTCCTGGTGAGCTGACAGAAATTTTGTTCTATTTGCATCCTGGTTCCCTTGTCCAATGCTGCTTTCTCTCTCTTTCTTATCCAGGGTAAACTCCTTGCATTCTTAGTGCCTATTGCTCTACGTTGTCGTATAAGATGGTCAGTCAGGTGTGAGCACAAGAGAGGACACAGGAGAGGCACAAGAGAGTCACACACCATTAGGGGAGTCAAGTGGGCCACAGGGGGAGTCCTCAGGGAGCAGGCTTAGCCAAGCTTGAGAGAGAGAGGAGAGGTGAAGGAGAAAGAGGAAAGGGAAAGAAAGGGAGAAAACCCATGGACAAGTGCCTTTACGGGGGGACAGGGTGGAGTACGTAAGCAAAAGGTGGGAGGGGATTCACTGGTGTGTTTGAATTTCAGTAGGCCAGAAAGGGAAGTGTGCCTCAGTGGTTGGACATCAACCTATGAACCATGAGGTCACAGTTTGATTCCTGATCAAGGCACATGCCTGGGTTGTTAGGGGTTGTAGGGAACATGCTGGAGGCACTGGATTAATGATTCTCACTCATCATTGATGTTTTTTTCTCCCTCTCTCCCTCTCCCACCCTCTCCAAAATCAATAAAAATATGTTAAAAACAAAAGAAAAATAGGAAGGGAAGTTTGGAAAAAAGATGTGCGTGAAATGGAAAAAAAATATGCGAAGATGGGTAGTTTATAAAGACAGAAGAATGATAGGAGGCCAATTGGGAATGAGAATAATTATGTCCTTATTCAGTACACCCGTTTCAACTTTAAAGAAAGTACATATAGGGTTGGCCAAAAGTAGTTTATTCTTATATTGTTATTTCCTAATTATTGTATCATTTTCCATCCGAACAACTATAAACCTACTTTTGCCCCAACTTGTATTCTTTTAAATCAAAACACTTAGACCCTATTATTATTTACACAACTGGTAAGTCATCTTTCTTATTTCATTTAAATTATTTAACTATACTGAGTTTCTGTTTCTAAAAATATAAAGTAGGAATAATCTCTATTCTAGTTAGTTATGTTTATAGTAAGTAGAAAAAAATGCCCAATACAACATTATCTAATCTAATAAAAGAGTAATATGCAAATTAACCATCACTCTGACACACCTAGGCCACGCCCATCAGCCAATCAGAGTGACGATATGCAAATTAACCCAGCTAAGATGGCTGCCAGCAGCCACAGAGCTAAAGCAAACAGAAGGCTTCTGTTTGGAGGAAACTGCCTGCCTCAGCTGGCTGGGCCTTTGCTCAAGGCAACAAAGTTTCAATTATAGAAGTTAAATAAACCCCAGAAGCCTGATTCCAGCCGGCCTCGCTGGGACATTGGGTCAATGGGAGCTGTGGGCAGCCTGAAAACAGCCCTCAGCTCCTCACCCAGGCTGGCCACACCCCCATGGGATTAGGGTCCCCACTGGGGGGCTTGGCCAGCCTGCAAACAGCCATCAGCCCCTCACCCAGGCTGGCCAGGCATGCCAGCAGGTGGACATCTGCTGAGGGGTCCCAGACTATGAGAAGGCACAGGCCGGGCTGAGGAATCCCCCGAGTGCACAAACTTTTGTGCACCAGGCCCCTAGTATACTAAATAAAATTGACATTTTCTCTGGGTCTAAAATTTGAGTATTAGTAGTTTATGGATATGAAATTATTATAATCTCAATGAGATAAAAGTGCATGCAGAAATAAAATAAAAAAAGAAAGGAAATAACACAAAACCAGTAATAGCAATTCTTTTCAGGAGTTTTGAGTGGTTTTCTTTCTTTGTATTTTATTGTTATTATATTTTCTATGTAAATAGATTTTATACATAGATAGGATGAACATTAATTTTTTTGATAATTAGAGGAAAATTTTTAGAAAAAAGAATCATGTTCACTTAAATTTAAAGGTGTCACACAAGATAATATGGGAAAGTTATTTTTTAAAGTATCAAGCACTATACATTAATAGTAGCTAACATTTGTTTAACACTTCCTGTGTCTAAATGCTTTACATGCATTATATCATTTAATCCCTGTCGGAGGCCTGTGATTTGAAAATGATACACATGAAGACTGAAGCACCGAGACAGCAAGCGCACTGTTCAAATTTGCCTGGCCGATGGCACAGTTAGAATTTGAACCCAGGAATTCTGAAGCCCTAATCTGTCCCTTTAGCTATATAAATGTAATATAGAATAGCACCATATTATTAGGACACTAGAGGCCCAGTGCACGAAATTTGTGCACAGAGTGGGAGTGGGGGGTGGGGGTGGTGTTCCTCAGCCCAATCTGCACCCTTTCCAATCTGGGAACCTTTGAGAGATATCTGACTGCCCGTTTAGGCCCGATCTCACCATGGGCAGTCAGACATCCCTTTCACAATCCAGGACTGCTAGCTCCCGCCCTCTCACCTGCTGATTGCCCCATCCACTCCCCTGCCAGCCTGATCAACACCTAACTGCTCCTGTGCCGGCCTGATTTCCCCTAACTGCCCTCCTCCTGCCAGGATAGCCCCCCCCCCTCAACTTTCCTCCCCTGCAGGCCTTGGTCCCCCACAACTGCCCTCCCCTACAGGCCTGGGTCCCCCCCAACTGCCCTTCTCTGCCAGCCTGGTCCCCCCCAGCTGTCCTCCCCTGCAGGCCATCTTGTGTCAGCCATCTTTGACCACATGGGGGCAGGCATCTTGTGATGGTCAATTTGCATATTACTCTTTTATTAGATAGGATGGGAATATGATAATGCATATCTGCTTGTAGTTCCCATACATCATGTTAGAGGACACATTGTAATAATATTCACCTTCTCTTGAAAAACAACCACTATTTAAACTATTTTTGAACAGAAAAGAAAAGAATAAATGAAAGCAAATGGAATTCCATTGTTTTTCAGGGCCACCTGGAACTACTCACTTAATCAATTTACATATGTCAGTCCAATACCTATTCATTTAGCCAACAAGCATGCTTAGCATAGGCATATTTACTGTGAACATGCTAGTAAACCATATATTGTTTTATTTCCATATAATCACAATGATGTCCAGTCTCATCCTCCTTACTTTTGCTCTCACTGTGAGAATGAATGGAACCAAAAGAAGTGTCATGGTTGATTGACATAAATTCTGCCTGCTCATTTTGATGCCCACTCTCAGGAGTGAGTGTGAATGAGCACTGGAATGCAGAGGGCAGCAGAAATGCAAGCTCTATAATTAGCTCCTGAGAACTTGAGAAGTGGAAGGATTTATTGAGAGGTTAGCTACTTGAATTATAAATGGCTAATCATCTTATGTATTTTATATAATATCATTTACCACATTTCCTCCATCCTCACATTTAAGAAATAGAAACAGAATGTTTAGAAAAATAGGAACCAGATATATCCTCACAACAGAAAGCAAAACAAACAAAATGAACAAAATATATGAAGGAGCCATGCAATGAAACTGAATATAAGTCAGATATCTCTGACAATCATTTTCATATTTAGATCATTATTGTGACCCTTTCTCTGTATGTATACTTCAGTATCCTTTTTGAAAATGTTTAGTAAAACCTAGAGGCCTTCTTGATAAATATGATGAAATTTACTTACTAAACATTATATTCATTTATACTATGGTTCAATTCATATCCTCCAAGAAAGAATATCTATGGATATATATATATATATATATATATATATATACACACACACACACACACATATATATATACATATATATGTACATACACATATATGTATATAGATAGGTAGATAGATATAGAGACATAGATATTGATATATGTTTATACATATAATTCAAAATATATTAAAATCATCTGACATGCTTAGTCAAAGACATATTTCAAAACTCCACCCTCAGATTTTGATTTATTATATGTGATGTAGGGCCCAGGAATTTGATTATTCAGCTTAATTTCCATTATCATTACTTCCAAAAAAACTCATTCCTATTAAGCTACCACTCTCCATTTTCCTTCTCCCTCCAGGCCCTGGTTTCCACTAATTTACATTTTCTCTATTTGTTTGCCAATTTTGGACATTTCATATAAATGGATTCAAACCCAGCTTGGACTTTTAGCTCCATCTCTTCAATCTATTTGGCTCCTGAGTCCCCCTACTTATGCCATGACCTGGAAATCCTGGCAAGGCAGTGAGCTTGGACAATTGTAGGACCTGCAATTTGTTTCCATCTCTTAGGGACCACTGTCTTTGTTGACTGTAAATTATTACTTCATATAGTTTGTTCATTTTTGGAGTTCTTTCTGTGTGAGGGTATATTTGATCCCTATTTTTTTATATTATCTAGAAGCTTACTCTTTTTCATTTAACAATTCTATTTAACACCTTTATGTAATTGCTTTCCTGCTATTCCTTCTACCTGAACCCACACATACTCCAATAAAATGCTCTGCAACCCACCCAAAATATTCTGTGTTTATCTGAAAACCTTTATCATGTATCTGTCTACATGATATACAGTGAGTTCATAGAAATAAGAAAATTATGTTTTTATAGATGCAGTCACATCCTTTGTCTACAAGTACCTTAATCTACGGTTATAAAGACATGATACACCACTGAGAAGCAACTTCATAATAAAGACAAATCTAGTGGCTATAACTATTATACAAAAATATTATTTAAAGCATGACGTGTACAAATAATTTTCTGTAGGCTATGTTTCTCTTGCATGCTGTCCATATCCCCCACATCTTGGAAAATCAACCTGCTGGACTATTGTGTGCCCTTCTTTCAGAGTAAAACACAGTTTGTAAAATATCCTTCAATAACAACAATAAGCAACATTTTCTGTGGACTTGGAAACATCAGGGCACTGCCCCCTCTCCACAGGCTAGAGATAAATATCGGTCACTTTCCACTAAGAGACCTCTCTTCATTTGTTTTGCTGCTAGTTTTTATTTGGCCAGTGCTAATGGCATGTTAATAATGACAACAAATACTATTACTGGTTCTTTTTAAAGTGTGAGCTGGTGTCTTAAGGATTATACTTACACGATTTCATTTACTCCTCAAAAGTCCCATTTTAAAGTTGAGAAAACAAATTCAGAGAAGATCAATGATTTGCCTAGGGTTATATGGAGTTGGTAAGAACTCAAACTTAGTTTATTGGATTTCAGACTGCTAACAGAGCAGCTGTAGGGTAGCACCCTCAGTTACTACCAGAACTAATAACAAGAACTATTAACAATATGAGGTTGTTACTACATGACAGAGTTAATCTTAAATATGCCAGATAGATTATATCATTTATTTCTTATAACTACATTATAAATATGAGATAGGTATTATTATTATCCTTATTTTATAGATGATGAAATAGAGGAATAGATAGGTCAGATAGCTAGAAAGTGGCAGAACTAAGATCTGAACCCCCACACTCTAGTTTAACTTCTAATCACTGCTGACAAGGTCAAGTGTTGCCTTCTGACCTGCTGGTTTCCATGGTAGGTTTCATTTGTCTTCTTTGATTGTTGTATGATTACCCTGCAACTAGTAACTGGCCAAGGAAACAATGTTTTTATATTTTCAATCCTTTTAAGCTTATTTTCTGTTCTATTGACTTGTTTGGGAAATGGCAGATAACTATAAGGTCATCTCAGGGAAGGTCATCTGTGACTCACTTTAGCTTTGTGTTTTTGGAGAAATCAGGTTGTTCTTTCCATGTCTGCTGTTAACTGTTTTATTTGCCCTCAATTCCTAATAAGGGATACTGGGGCATGTTTTTTAAATGAAGTACACACAGAAACCACAAAGACACATTCAAGTACCACCAACAAACCACAACAGAGGATGTATTAATAAAAAGTACAAATGTGTGTGTGTGTGTGTGTAAAACATCTAGGAATGATAGGATGTCAAAGGATATTTTAGAAAAAAATTCTTCCAAGAGATTTATTTTATTCCCACTTAATCTAGTTTATCTTTCTTTCTGAAATGTATTCATGCCTTAGCATGTATACAGAGCCTTTGTCGACCTATTTCTTCTAGGCAGATGAGTGTAATAGCTCTTCTGTGATCATTATATTTATTTAGTCTTTCTTTGTACCTCTTAACTCAAACCTCTGAAGGCAAGCAGCTTTTAAATGAGTGCAATTATATAAGTTAAAAGCAATCTCCAGTTCACTTATTAAAATGTGGGGAACTAACAGTTTGTGGGACCATGACTTGTTCTATTTGCAAATACTTTCTCCTCCATATATCACCCTCCCCTATCCTGCCACAATTCCTTCCTGTAAGTTTCCTGCTTGCCCACTGCTTTATTTCCTCTTATTGATGTGCTGCAGCCTACAGGCTATCTGTTATTGTGAGTTAGACATTCTGTCTGTGTCATAAGCCTTTCTACCTAAAAACACTATTGAATCCAGACATCATTCCAAAAATCAAGTTGAAAAAGTAAAGTCAATTCAGCCTGATCCAAACACTCTCAGTATGAGGCCCCAATTAGTTCTTGGCCTTAAGACATGTGTTTAGGCTCATCCATCAGTTTCTTCATGACACAGTGATTGCACTTAGCTTCTATTAGCAAGAGTGAATATAGGGAGAATGTGCGTTCTGAACTCAAGAGTTGGAAGAGAATTTGAGACCTCTCTCTCTTAACCCTTTGCCTCCAGGCAGACACAGTTCTAGTCCTTACTAAATATCTGGGTGTGTGTCCTATTTTTCCAAAGAAGAAACTCAACTTCTGTAATGCATAGTGGTGTTTATTAAAAATTCAGCAACAGGCTTTAGACTGAAGAAAGGTGGCAAACATTATCACAGCCATGTAACTGAGGTCAACATCAACAGTCATGTTGGTTACATGTAACTTGGATGTGTTGAAAATGGCACTTTACCTCTATGACCTTCCTCTTCCGAACCCATAACCCCACTCGAAAAATGAGATAAACATCACATAAAACAAAATTAAGGGCCATTCTACAAGCTATGTAACCAGTACTCCCTCAAACTGCCAAAGTCTTCAAAAACAAAGAAAGTCTAAGAAACTTTCACAGCTGAGAGGAGCCTAAGAAGATATGACAACTAAATGTAGTGTGATATCCTGAGTGGGATCCTGGAACAGAAAATGGTCATTAAGGAGAAAGCAAAGATCTTCAAATAAAATGTGGATTTTAATTAATAATACAGAATCAATATTGGCCTATTGGTTGTGACAAATGTACCATCCTATATAATAAAAGGGTAATATGCAAATTGACCCTAACAGCAGAATCACTGGGATGGTCACTATGACACACACTGACCACCAGGGGGCAGACGCTCAATACAAGAGCTGCCCCTTGGTGGTCAGTGTGCTCCCACAGGGGCAGTTCTGCTCAGCCACAAGCCAGGCTGATGACTGCCAGTACAGCGGTGGTGGTGGGAGCCTCTCCCACCTCCTCAACAGCACTAAGGATATCTAATTGCAGCTTAAGCCTGCTCCCCACTGGCAAGAGGACATCCCCTGAGGGCTCCCAGCTGCCAGAGGGATGTCTGACTGCCTGCTTAGGTCTGATCCCCTGGGGAGCGAGCCCAAGCCAGCAGGTGGACATCCCCCGAGGGGTCCCAGACTGTGAGAGGGCACAAGCCAGGCTGAGGGACCCCCTCCCCCGCCGAGTGCATAAAGTTTTATGCACTAGGCCTCTGGTACTAATATAAGAAATTAATAATAAGAACAACTGAATACAGGGTATAGGAAAACTCTGTACTATCTTTGTAACTTTTCTGTAAAAATTGATTCTAAAATTAAGATTTTACTTATATATAATAAAAATCACCCAAGGATAGGAAGATACTTTTTCATCCATCAAGAATACCTTTATGGATGTTTGTTCTGTTTTATTATAATGACTAAATTCTTTATAGAATTTTGGATGATGATAATGTTAGTATTTAGGTTGATTATTTCTCCAGACCTTTGAAAATCCAGAAGGTTTAATAAGCATCCCAGCCTTTTATTTATTTACTTTTTAAATATTTTTTATTGACTTTAGAGAGAGAAAAGGAGAGCAAGAGAGATATAGATCATCAAATGGTTTCCTCCCACATGAGCTCTGACTCAGTATCGAGCTTTTTAAAATGAAATCGATGTTTCCTTATTAGTCAGAAGTTTCTATGAAAGTGGAGTCTAGGTACAGTGAAAAAAAAATCGTTAGACAATTTTTTAAATTTGTTGAAAGTATTACAGATGTCCCCTTCCCCCCCGGGTTGAATTCCTCCACTCTGCACCACGCCCCCAGGCCTTCACCACATTATTATCTGTGTCCATGGGTTATGCATATCCTATATAATAAAACCCTAATATGCAAGTTGAACTGCAGAACAACTGGTGGAACAACCAGTCACTGTAATACACATTGACCACCAGGGGACAGACACTCAATGTAGGAGCTTCCCCGAGTCCACGCTGGCCAGCAGGCAGCTATAGGCTGCCAGCCAAGGTGGGTGCCAGCAGTCCCCCCTCCCCAATGGCCCTACAAGTCACCCCACAGATCAGGCCTGATTGCTGGCCAGGTCTAGGGACCCTACACTATATATTGGGAACAGTCTCTTAATTTAAAAATTAAAACCTGGCAAGGCTACTCTAACACTGAAAAAACAGGATGATGCAGTGATGAAATGAATGGACTCTGTCTTGCACATTTTGTGGTCAGCCTTCATTCTGACACTTATAACTGTGTAACAAAGACAATTACTTAACTTCTCTCTGCTTCACTTTTCCCACCCATAAAATGGGGAAAATGGTACTATTGCCTCAGAAAAATCATGTTATGTACTACTTTTTATAATCAGAGCAAAAAAAATGTAGCTGCCCATGCAACAGCAAGATGTCTTTCGCCTGTATAAAAAGTATGGTCGCTGGTGCATGCAGTGTCCTGGATTACGAGAGGGATGTCCAACTGCTGGTTTTGGCAGTCAGACATCCCCTAAGGGGTCCCAGATTATGAGAGAGTGCAGGCTGGGCTGAGGGAACCCTTCCCCCAGTGTATGAATTTTATGCACTGGGCCTCTAGTATGCATATAACTTCTTTGATTAATCTCTCCACATCCCATATTCCACCCCTGCCTTTCCTCTGAGATTCTTACAGTGAAAAATTTATTGTTCATGTTCAATTGGTTGCAGAGAGAGTTAACATCAATGAAAAGGATAATTATTTTTAAAATTCTTGGGAAACAATAGTGATATGGTCATTGAGCATAGACCAGGAATCCTGATATTTCTTAAAGTGATGTTCTAAAAATATTACACTACTTAATTTTTGTATAACCACAGCCACAGTCATATCTCAAGTTACATTTATTTTATTTTATTTTTATTTTTTTAAATTTTGTTTTATTGCTTAAAGTATTACAACGAGTGTTAGATAGGTCTCCATTTTTTCCCCTTGACCTTCTCCCCTACTCCCCTACCCCCCAGTTTCTTGTGTCCATTGATTATGCTCATATGCATGCATGCAAGTCTTTCAGTTGATCTCTTAACTCCCCCCCCAAACCTCCCCAGCCTTCCAGCTGTAGGTTGACAGTCTGTTCAATGCTGTTCTGCCTCTGTATCTGTTTATGTTTATCAATTTATAATGGTCTTTATTATCCATAAATAAGTGAGATCATGTGGTATTTTTCTTTCATTGACTGGCTTATTTCACTTAGCATAATGCTCTCCAGTTCCATCCATGCTGCTGCAAATGCTAAGAACTCCTTCCTTTTTACAGCAGCGTAGTATTCCATTGTGTAGATGTACCACAGTTTTCTAATCCATTCATCTGCTGATGGGCACTTAGGCTGTTTCCAAATCTTGACTATGGTAAATTGTGCTGCTATGAACATAGAGATGCATATATCCTTTCTGATTGGTGTTTCTGGTTTCTTGGGATATATTCCCAGAAGTGGGATCACAGGGTCAAATGGGAGTTCCATTTTTAATTTTTTTAGGAAACTCCATACTGTCTTCCACAGTGGCTGCACCAGTCTGCATTCCCACCAGCAGTGCAGAAGGGTTCCTTTTTCTCCACATCCTCTCCAGCACCCGTCGTTTGTTGATTTATTAATGATAGCCATTTTGACAGATGTGAGATAATACCGCATTTTTGTTTTGATTTGCATTTCTCATATAATTAGTGACTTTGAGCATGTTTTCATATGTCTTTTGGTCTTCTGTATGTGTTCAACATAGTACTGGAAGTACTAGCCATTGTGATCAGACAAGAAGAAGAAATAAAAGGAATCCAAATTGGAAAAGAAGAAGTAAAACTGTCCTTATTTGCAGATGACATGATACTGTACATAGAAAACCCTAAAGACTCCATCAAAAAATTATTAGCCTTAATAAATGAATTCGGCAATGTTGTAGGATACAAAATTAATCCCAAGAAATCTATGGCACTTCTTTACACTAATAGTGAACTTACAGAAAGAGAGATTAAAAAAACAATCCCATTTACCATTGCACCAAAAAAATTAAGATACCTAGGAATAAACTTAACTAAGGAGGTAAAAGACTTATATGCAAAAAACTACAGGACACTGAAAAAAGAGATAGAGGAAGACATAAACAGATGGAAAAACATACCGTGTTCATGGATTGGTAGGATCAATATCATCAAAATGTCCATACTTCCCAAACCAATCTATAGATTCAATGCACTCCCCATTAAAATACCAACAGCATATTTCACAGATCTAGAATGAACATTCCAAAAATTCATCTGGAATAAAAAAAGACCTTGAATAGCTGCAGCAATCCTGAGAAAGAATAACAAAGTAGGTGGGATCACAATACCAGATATCAAGCTGTATTACAAAGCCACTGTTCTTAAAACAGCTTGTTACTGGCGCAAGAACAGACATATAGATCAATAGAATAGAATAGAGAACCCAGAAATTGACCCAAACCACTATGCCCAATTAATATTTGATAAAGGAGGCAAAAGCATACAATGGAGTCAAGACAGTCTCTTCAATAAATGGTGTTGAGAAAATTGGACAGATACATGCAAAAAGATGAAACTAGATCACCAACTCACACCACACAAAAATAAACTCAAAATGGATAAAGGACTTAAACGTAAGAAGGGAAACCATAAAAATACTAGAGGAATACACAGGCAGTGAAATCGCAAACATATGCCAAAGGAATTTCTTCACTGATACTGCTCCTAGGGCAATGGAAGCTAAAGAGAAAATAAACAAATGGGACTTTATCAAAATAAAAAGCTTTTGCACAGCAAAGAAAACCATCAACAAAACAACAAGAAAGCCCACTGCATGGGAGAACATATTTGCCAATGATATCACCGATAAGGGTTTAATATCCAACATTTACAGGGAACTCATACAACTTAACAAAAGGAAGATAAACAATTCAATCAAAAAATGAGCAATTGATCTAAATAGACACTTTTCAAGTTACATTTTAAACTCCTTTATTAGGACTTGTGTCCTTATACTTTTAAAGTCTTATATAGAGGAAACACTTCCTGCCTTGATCATATTTTAATCTTAGAATGCATGTTGCTCCTGTTAATTGACTGCAAAGTCTATTTAAAAAGACCTCTTTCTTTCTTTGCACAAATAATATAAAGAACAGCAATAGTATATGTTATATTTTTATAGCTCTATGCCTGTTTTGTTTCATTTTTTTGGATTGTCCTTTAAATTTTATATCTCAAAAAATGAATTAGTAGCACTTCTAATACTTTTTATAAAATTTTTTGCTACTTAGAAATACATAAATCCATTTATTTGACCTTCATAAGGAGGTGGAGTTGATACTGTAAGGTTAATGAAGCAATTACTCTTATGGAGAACATCCGTCATGAAGGCAGAGTTTCTTCCTCCTTTTAATATGCACATTAATTAAAATAATTTTTTTCTTGCTATTTGCATTGATAAGTAATCATGAAGGAAGGAATAATTAAGATCCTAAGTATCCCCATTGTAGTTTTGGGTCTTAAGAGCCATGGTATAAAACTTTTTCTGGTAAAGTATGTACTTCATATTTGCTCTTAATAATTTTATATATATATATATATATATATATATATATATATATATATATTTTTTTTTTTTTCTACTTAATACAGAGGTAGAAGCATTTGGTGTTGCTATAGTGGTTTGTCAATTATGTGGGGAAGAACTTACACTGAAACTATTTCCTAAATCTGTCCTTGACTACTAACTACCTCAAATACGACTCACTTGGTTAGTCATGATATTTAATCATAAACTGATATTCCAAAATTATTTATTGAGTTTTCTTTCAGGTTGATTTATAATCTTTCTCAGGGAACAGTAAAAATTGTTTTCTATTAATAGCAAAATATACACTAATGGCTATATCTATTAGAAAACTGATCCTTAATAATTTTTTATGAACACAATTTGAATCTGTTACAGTAATGAACCAGCCAAACCTCTGGCTATATATATTTTTGAAGAAGTTTACTTATATGTTATTTAGCTTATGTACAATTATTTCCTACATTAAACCTAAACCAAATTTAATTTTGTTGAAATATATACATACTAGGGACCTGGTGCACAAAAATTTGTGCACTCGGGAGGTCCCTCAGCCTGGCCTGTGCCCTCTCGCAGTCTGGGACCCCTTGGGGGATGTCCACCTGCTGGCATGCCTGGCCAGCCTGAGTGAGGGGCTGATGGCTGTTTGCAGGGTGGCCAAGCCCCCCAGTGTGGACTCTCACCCCATTGGGGTGTGGCCAGCCTGGGTGAGGAGCTGAGGGCTGTTTTCAGGCTGCCTAGAGTTCCTTCAGGGTTTGAGTCCCTACTGGGGTGCCTGGGCAGCCTGAGTGAGGGGCTGAGGGCCATTTTCAGGCTGCCCACAGTCCCTTCAGGGTTCGAGTGCCTACTGGGGTGTCTGGGCAGCCTGAGTGTGGGGCTGAGGGCCGTTTTCAGGCTGCCCACAGCTCCCATTGACCCAACGTCCCAGCAAGGCTGGCTGGAATCAGGTTTCTGGGGTTTATTTATCTTTTATAATTGATACACTGTTGCTTTAAGCCGAGGTCTAGGCGGGTAATGAAGCCTCCTGTTGGCTTCATCTCCGTGGCTTCTATAATTAAAAGAATGTTGCCTTAGTAGAGGTTCAGCCATCCTAGGCAGGCAGTTTCCTCCATCACTGGTGCAACAGAAGCATCCTGTTTGGTTCAGCTCTGTGGCTTCTACAATTGCAACTATGTTGCTGTGAGCAGAGAGAGGCCTAGCCGGCCTAGGCAGATAGTTTACTCCTGGTGCAATGGAAGCCTGCTGTCTACTTTAGCTCCATGACTGCCGATCTCCATCTTGGCTGGGTTAATTTGTATACAGCCGCTCTGATTGGCTGGTGAGTGTGGCTTAGGTGTCCTGGAGAAATGGTCAATTTCAATATTACTATTTTATTAGATTAGATGATATATTTAGAAATATATATATGTGTGTGTGTGTGTGTGTGAGTGTGTGTGTGCATGCTTAAATATGTTTTTATTGATTTGAGAAAGAGAGAGGTAGGGAGAAGGAAAGGGAGATAGAAACATTGATGAGAAAGAAACATCGGCCAGCTACCTCCTGCATGCTTCTACCCCCACACCAGAGGACTGACCCTGCAACCAGGGCATGTACTCTGACCAGTTATTGTACCAGCAACCTCTTGATGCATGGACCAGTGCTCAACCACTGAGCAACACTGGCTGGGCTAAAAATGTATTTATACATATACTAGAGGCTGGCACGAATTCATGCATGGGTAGGGTCCCTCGGCTGGCCAGCAATTGGGACCAGCTGGCTGGGGGGAGGGACCATGGGAGGTTGGCCAGCCACCGGAGGTTGGTTGTGGGAGTGCACTGATCACCCAGGGGACAGCTCCAGCATTGAGCATCTGCCTGCCCCCTGGTGGTCAGTGCACATCATAGCAACCAGTCAACCCGTAGTTCAGTCATTTGGTTGCTTAGTCTTTTATTTATATAGAAGAGAAAATACAGGTAATATTTGCATCTGTACTTTAGAGGAACAGAATAGTTTTTTTCAAGTTTACTTTTTATGCTTGGCAAAATACTTTGATGAGACACTAATGAAAAATAGGGTCTAGGCATAGCTGAGAGGGTTGAGGAGAGAGACAAGCACACATTAAATTTTTCTTCATAGTAAAATGACACTGTGAATTTCCTGACAACAGGTTGAAAAGGGGGAAATGATAAAGGAAGGAGGAAAAGGAGGCCAACAACTCAAGCAGAGCAAGAATGCTATGCAGTCCCAGTGTGACGGCACATGGCTCTGAAGGATAGTGTGCAAACATGAATGCCTGATTTCTCATAGTAAACGCTTGGTTGTGCAAACTCTTGGTTGGCTCCCCCCTACCCCACCTTTACTTTGTAACTCCTAAAACTTCCCCGATGGTCTGAGCATGGATACACCCACCTGGGGGAATGGATAGATGGGGGTGCTTTTCAGGAAAGTGAAGATCTAAAGAGCAGCAGTTGGCCGTCTTGAATAGAAAGAGGATCCAGCGAGGGTAGAACAGATCTCAGAGCTAGCAGGGTTCAGAAACCAGTGAGTAGATTTTCTCTCTGGTTTATACACATTTGCATTGAACATTAAAGTGCATTCGGTACCTCCAGTATATCCATTTCCTCAGCTATGTCCAGGTTACATATTATAATGGATCTAATACTCTGTGCAGATGATCTGTTAGATTTAGTTACTAATCACATCACCACTCTCCCAAAGACTATTATCTAAGGATTCATTGGTGAATACTTTGACCTCCAAAAAAAAAAATGAGTTCTAATTTTGAGAAAAAAATTTCCCACATAGTAAAATCTCAAGCCAGTTCCCACCTAGATGATAATGATGTCAGAATAAAGGTCCACATTTCTCTAAGATCATATAACCTACTCAGTGGAAATGTGGGAAAGAGGTGGTGTTAGCATTCAGCCTTCCAAACTAGATTGAGGGAGACCAGACTCAGCTTTGATTTTTCTATTTAAGGATGACATAATAAGTAGCCTTAAACTTGACTATTTATTGGTCATCTGTATGTCCTCTTTGGAGAAATGTCTATTCAGGTCCTCTTTTCTTAAGATCTGGCATGTAAGAAATGATATGAGGCCATAATTGAAAATTAATCTCTGTTAAAAATGATGTTTAAACCATGCCCCATATGGCTGGCAATCAACCCAAAAAGTAGCTCATACTGTTAATAAGATTGTTTGCCAGTAGTTATAATTTAAAATTGATTTGTTTTCTGGTTTATTTTGAAGAAAAAAACTTTTGAGAAAAACAAGTTATAGTTGGGTAATTTTTTCTCTTACAAGATTAAAAAGAAAACTGCATTTGCAGTAAAATTTCGGTCTCACCCATCCAGATTAAAATTTAATGATTTAGAAACTCATTTGATTAATAAGTGACCTATTTGAAATGGAAATATATGGGGACATTTGTCATTTGTACTTTAGCATGCATTGTTTATGAGATGACCTTTCTTTTAACATGTAGGTAAAGTCAGCCACAATGAATAGTTGAGTGGTAGCAGAGTCCAAGAGAGGGAGGTCAAAGCCAATAACAACAGCATTCCTGCAGGAGGGCCTCAGGGGCCCATGAAAAAGGTGAAAGTGAAAGAACATGTCAAGGTAAAGTCTTCTACCATTTGCGTGTAGTAATCCATACACTAATCACGCTCCAGTCTTGCGATGAACATAGATATTTAAAATAACCAGAGAAAATGTGGGGATAAAACACTTATTAAAAAATAAAAGTAATGCAATAAGAATTTTAAAACCTATTTCTGTCTGACACTCCTACCTTAAAAAAAATTGTGCTATTTCTGTGTATCTCTCCTCTAGACTCCTGCATCTCCCAACAGTAAATCATTAGCAACCTTATGAAATGCCACAGAGAATGGGCTTTTGTGGTAGAAAGATGAACATAAAAAGAGAAGCTGAGAGCAATCAAACATCCACTTAGGAAGCAGTTTTACCTATGGGACTCTTCATTGGGTGCCTTTATTTCATTTTGATTACTACCTTCACTGTTTCCTGGAGAACAAAGCCCTGATTTCTAGAAGTATGCTTTCCCTCCCGAGCACATAATTTCTGAGCCCACGGGTATCTTATAGACACTAACTACACTCATTCAATGGACTCAGACAATTTCGTATTTCTGATTTTTTTCCTAGGTGGATTCCAAAGATTTAAGATAGCTATTCCACCCCCTACCCCTCCCCCCCGACAAATACATATAACACAGTGTGGAATAAATTTGCATCATATGACTGTCTTGCAGATTACCTTTCTTCCAAGAAACTCAAATTTTTGGCATGAGTCAAATTTGTTAGGTGCCTCAATAATAAAGTAGAATGTAAGTTGATTTCTATTCTGATGTCCCTCAGCAGTAATTACTGTCTGTAGGGGAGTAGAAAGAATCATTTGAGAAGAAAGAATAGTTTGAGTTTATGAGATAAGAAACATAAAAATACCATAAACAATAAAGTACATATAATTTCAAATAGCCATGCAATCTATTCTCATCATCTGATACAACACACTTTGCCTTATGCTCTGATACCAGAATGCACTAACGTATGGTACACATAATAACACAAAGAGAGTATGTACATGTTGTAGTATATATGGTGGTAAATATTTCTGGCAGTAAATCAGGTAACACACTCATCTCATTATCAATACTTTGGAGTTAGTTCGAAATGCTGATGTCCATATAGGTTGTCATTTACGTTTTCCCAATGTCAGTGGCCTTTTCTACTGTTCAAGGTCAGGAGTGGCAGGAAGAACAGTTAGATGAGATAACCTAAGATCCCTTCCAACTCTAATACTTTATGATTTGAGGACTAGCAAGTCCATAATAAATAGTGAGCTTCTAGACTAGAGGCTAGTTAGGTGTGGGGGAAACTGCCCTTATTTTAAATATTTTGACATTTCTGTTATGTAGTGTGGCAAACATGAGTTTAAGACATGTTTCTGTATAGAAACGGTGTGTGTAACATGCTCATGGTTAGTAGGATGGAATCACAGATGACATTTCTTGATTTTGATGGAACCTTTTCTTAATATCTTTGCATGTTCTATTGGGTCAGAATTGACACAGGAAACAGAAACCTCTCTAGCAATTTTAAGCAGAAAGATAACTAGGTGCTTATGAAATCATTGGAAGGGCTGGAAGAAGTAGGGGTTATGCAAGGCCTTAAGTGTGTATCCCCAAACACCATGGAACTGACCTGTCAGGGGAGCTACCATCTCTGCCAAGTCAGATGGCCACTGTGAGAATCTCAGTGCTGACACTGTGCTCCAGGGAATATGAAGCTGAAATGGGCCACCTAGCTGCTATTGCCACTGTTCCTGCCACTTCTGCTGGGAGCTGGACACAGGAATGTTACTGTAGAAAAATTCCAGTTCTCTACACATTTATTTACTGCAGAAAGTAGTCAAAAGGAACATGAAGTTAGCTTCTCTCTTTCATTAATTCTCCAAATCACAGGAGATGGCATTTAATTGAAACCTGTTCACATTCAGGACCTTAGAGAATCAATAATGTAGTTTTTACTTTCCAGTTTCTGCATCACAATGGGATAGTAGTTCTCAAAGTCTGGTCTTCTGAGGACTAGCATCAACATCCCCTTGAAACTTTTGAAAAATGCAAATTGTGCTCACTCTTCGCCTACTGAATCAGAAACTATGAGGATTTGGCCCAACAGCCTATAATTCTGATACATGGAAGTTTGATAACCATTGTAATAAAACAAGCTAGAAACATATGGAAAAAAATGTTGCTTGCCATTCAATCATATTCAAGAAGTATGCCAAGAAACGCATATCATAACACATATGTCGTCCAAAGAAGAAAAGAGGAACATAAATTAATTAAGAATGCTGAAAATGTAAATCATAAGCCTGTTTATGTTGGCAAAGGGAATTATTACTAGAGGTATAAGATCTTAAATACTTATAAAATTGGATGTATCTCACTATTTTTGTGGGAATCTATTGTGTTCAAGAAAGTGATTTTATTGTGTGTGTTTTAAGTCCATCTTTCCATTACATAAAAACCTTCAGTGTACACCAGTAAGTAGTACATGCTGATGTGGAGTTTTAAGAAGCTAACACCCAAAAGCCCCTAGGGCAAGAAAACCAACAAAAGTTAGTAGTTTTTACATACATTTTCATTTTTGCATGAAAAAAAATAAAATTTTAATTACAAGAATCTTTGTGCCCTAACTGGTTTGGCTCAGTGGATAGAGTAGACTGAAAGGTCCCAGGTTCAATTCCGGTCAAGGGCATGTACCTTGGTTGTGGGCACATCCCAGTGGGGGGTGTGCAGGAGTCAGCTGGTCGATGTTTCTCTCTCATTGATGTTTCTAACTCTCTCTCTCCTTTCCTCTCTGTAAAAAAATCAATAAAATATATTTTTTAAAAAAGAATCTTTGCATTTAAGATTTTTTTCCAAATCAAATCAGTAAACTTGAAAAGTGGACAGTTTTATTTATACTAAGAAGGTATAAGTTTGTTTGATATGATACATTATTTTCAAAGAAAATAAATTTTCATCACATATTTGCTAGTTTCCAGAATGTCAAAATTAGCAAAATAATGACAATCTCCCCATTATTTTATCACTTAAAAACAATATAAAGCCAGTTCCCTTCCCTCATCTTTTTCTTCCAATTCTCTTTCTAAAAGAACTATTGATGAGTCCAGAATTTTTTATGCTTATACACATGCATATAGTAAAATAATAATCAAACATTTACTTTACTTACTCATTTATTGAGAAAAATGTACTTATTTTTATATACAAACCTATATTTTTCAATTACCAATTCTATCATGGATTTCTTAATTAATATTTCATTGTGATGGCTGCATAATAGTTTGATGGTGTGAATGTAAGCAACTAACTATTCTTTCAGTACTGTAAATTTATATATCTCCAATTTTTTTATATTGAAAACAATAATGCTTTAAATATCCTTGTACATGCATTTTTGTGTATTGCTTTTTCTTTTTTTGGACTAAATCTTAACTAATAAAAGTGTAATATTAAAATTAACCGTTTCTTCTGGATGGCCTAGCCATGCCCACCAGCCAATCAGAGTGACTGTACGCAAATTAGCCTAGCCAAGATGGTGGAGGCCGCAGCCCCGGTGTGCGGCTTCTCTGGAGCTGCTGCCTCCACCATTTTGGGAGCCTCCGTCCTGGGAAGGCATCTGGTGTC
>PVJC01021340.1:0-28312 GCA_004026665.1 Murina feae | reverse complement strand
TGACGCACTTGGGAGGGGCGGGGCCTCGGGGAGTTCGCCGGGCGGGGCGGAGCAAACAGCTATGGCGCTTCTCAGCCCTGCGCTGAGAGACGCCAGGTCTCTGTGTCCCACGGTAATTGCTGCAAGCAACGCTGAGAGAAACCCGTTTTGGATTTCCCCCTGATGCCAGTCTCTGGGTGTCTGTGGGACCTCCGAAACTTGTCTGGAACTGGAGTTCAGAGCCGCTGGGAGCTTGTGGCTCTCTCCGTTTTGGAAAAGAACCACGACCTCCGGTACCAGCCCTTCCCCGAGCCCGTGCGCGCGCCTCCGTACCTCTGTACTTTGCTTCCGCCCCTCCTCTGAGTCTCAGACTCTTCTCTGGTTGTAGGATTTTCACTCAGCCAGCCGTCCTGTGGGTGCGAGTGGTGTCCGTGTGTTCTTTTCGTGGTTTTTCTGAAATAGTTGTTCACAGCTGCATATACGGTGTCTACCCTATGCCGCCATCTTGTTTCTCTTATTCTGGGCATGTTTTATATGCGATTAGCTTTGTGACCCCCTATAATTCCACTGTCTCCACCCTCCCTTTTAACTCTTCATTTGAACCAATTGTCCAGCTCGCTGAGATTACTAGTGTGGACTGAGGCAGTGGCTCTGCCTTCCCTCCTATGTAAAGGTAATGAGTGTTTGAACCCCCAGCCTCTTTAATCTACCTGGAGCAGAGGAAGTTTTTGTGTATCAGTTAGATTCACCTGGAGAAGAATCTTCAGGGAGGCTGTGTGTCACATTGAGGTGGAATAACAGTGATTTTAAACAAAAAGACTTGTGAGGAAATGAGCAAGTCTACAGGGTACTGATTACATGCAAACCATGCATGATTTGTACATGTTTTAGAGTTGGTTCCTTTGGAAACAGTGTGTAGATTATTATTGGAAGCTGCTGTTCTCATCAGACAATGAACCACTTTTACTGAGTGCATAATAGAATAGAACACAGTGTCATCAAAGATGTCTATCCCCAGATAGAGAAGCCTTATGTACATATACAAACAAAATAACATCTGTAGATTAGCTGTAAATGAAGGGAAATTGTGTCCAAATTCGGGACAGCCAGATTTCACATTTGTAGTGGGCATGTTATCGTGCAAAGGCATGATTCAAGCCAGATGAAATTGATAATTGTGTCGTGATACTGACAGTAATGAAACGTGTGTATCCTGTGACAGCTCTATTCTGCAATGTGTTTAAAGCTTTATGTTAGAATCAACCTGGTAGACCCATGACCATATTTTATAAACTGTTGACAGTTAGGGAAGCACATTACACCCAAAGCATCATCAGGAATCAATTAATGTTTCTCTGTAGCCATGAAGTGTTCTGTATGTATATTTAAACCATGCCATGTACATTTAAGTAAAGGAACAATTAAACTATCACCCATGATTGACTTGGATAGTTGAAAATCCCCCGAATGAGACCAGGATTTCACTCTCAATCTCTAGGTTTCTCTGCACCTGCTTGACCTCTCCCCGTACTCATCGGCTGCCTTGAAGCTATTTCTTTGCTCTGTAATGGGGCTTTCTCCTATCACAGTTGATTGCTATGCCTAACTGCAGTCCGCCGCATGCTGAACTTCAAGGAGACAGAAATGGAGATAGTTTTGCTGTTCACATTATCAGCTCCCAGAGACTTTATGGAATCCTAGGGTTCATTTTCCGCTGCCCATTTGGAAGCTGTAGGCACCTGGCCTAGAAGTGTGTGTTGAAGAGGATAATATGGCCCTTAAACGTTCTACTCACGTATTTCCTCCTGTCTCCGTATCTATCTGGTGCATTAAAAGAACATTTTCTCTACATCATTAGAAGGAGTAAAACATAACCAGATAAGAAACGTCAATTGGCCTTTGGACGGTCAGCGGCACGGAGCTCCTCTGCCCCTCTTCCACACTTGTTCCATCTCAGACTCTCTTCAGTTTGAACCTCTCGTGGGCTGGCTTTCCGGGTGCCCATTCCTCCTGATGCACACAGAGGGCAATCTTCTCTTGATGTGCGGTTTCCACACTGTCAGCAGCATTTCCACCCGAGACGTCATGGAAACGGGTGCCTCTCAGCGGCACCTCTGAGCAGGTCTAGGGAAGTTTCCCATGGCAAAGGGACATCAGTCAGGTGATAAGTTTTCTTTAAATGACAAGGGTGGAAGGGAAGATGTAAAATGGCATTTTTTGAAATGCCTGGCTAACCTAATATTGGTCATGTTTGGATATGGGGAGTGTATATCATGATCTAGTGTGGAAGAGCTTTCTGGAGCAGAGCAGGGGGAGGTGACACCAGCAGTACAGAGAACGGAGAGAGAGAAAACCACTCTCAGGGCCCTGAACAGCCCCCCCTCCATGTGGAACATGCCTTGATTTCTTTGTATTTCTGCTTCTGAGACATGATGACACGGCCATGATTTCTCCTTACATTCAGCACGGAGCTGTACACTGTTGAGTAGACAACAAAAGTTATATTTGTCTGTTAGTTAATTATTGCTGGTTGAGGGAACAATATGAGCACAGAGTATACAGGTCCAATTTCATTTCAGAGAGCATTTTCCTATTAAATGGGTTTTCCGGGACCTGATTCTAGCCCCTCTTCCAACTCGCTTAATGACTTTGGTTAAGTAAGTTGACGTTTTTCTGGGTCTCAGTCTGCTCATTTGTAAAATGAGGAAGTTGACTTGCACTGTAGTTTTGCCATGCTTTTCCTGCCTTTTGAAAGAGAGCTTGTTAGAACGGAAATGCTTGTCCTGGGTGAAATGATAATTGCACTGGTATAATCAGGCTCTTGAAGTTCTAGCAACCAGGCTTTTGTGTTGAGGGCTCGCTGCCCGCTTTGTCATCACAGTGGAGCTCAGCGGGACTGGGCTTTCATCGGGTCTGTCTTGGTTATCTGACTCTGGAGAAGTCGAGATTAGAAAACTGCCAAACCTGGATGAAATATTTCCGTTGAGGACGGTCAAAATTGAATACTGAGGAACTTGACTGGCAAAGGAAGCTAATATCCTTGTGGGAGATATAACCATTATTGCTCTTGGCTCTGATGTTGTCTGTGTTAGGATTTATTTGAGCGTTTTGGGGAAAAACCTGAAGAAACAGAATTTTCTAACAACCAGAATTGTTTTCACTTTTAACCAATTTTTTTTCTGAAGAAACAGCCATCAGTAAAAACACCAGTGACTTAGTCTTTCTGCTATACTTTTTTTCAATCACCTATTCCAATTCTCAATGTGTTACTATCCCCGCCCCAACATTCTTTTTCTTTTAAGAAATAAATGCAAAATATAGAAGAATGTGTTTCTTCTTAACTAGGACCTAACTTTGTCGTTATTCTCTATAACAAATGCTTTTTTGTTAAGATTTACTAAAAATCTATTATACATTTTGATTCGTTTTGACAAACAGATACCACCATGTAATCAACATGCAGTGTATTTTATGCCCCTGAAGAGTTCCCTTTGTTGTCAGTTTCCTCTCCACACCCCAAACTCCTGGCAAAGACTGCTCTGATTTCTCTCCCTATAGCTTTTAGTTTTGCTTTTTCCCAGAAGACTTACAGGTGAAGTTATAACGAATTTAACTTTTTGTGTGTGTCTTTTCACTTAGCTTTTTTCACTTAGCATGTCTTTTGAGATCCATCCATGTGTTGCTACTGAACAAGAAACTGTCAAAAGAGTTTTGTAAGACAGCTGCCCCATTTTGCTTTCCCACTAGTAATGTCATAGGAGTTCCAGTTTTTCCATGTTGATAAATGCTTCTTGAAAAACACAAGATACAGAAAACTTACACAAAACAAATATTTGGCTTAATGGATTGTTCTAAGGTGAACACTTTGTGACCAACATCAAGTCAAGAAGAAAACTCTGTGAGCACCTCGAATCCCCTCCTGATGCCTCCTCTCAACCTCACCTTCACAGTTTCCCAATAAATAACTATTTTCCCGACTTTAGAGCAGTAACCTCCCTATGTGTTAATAGTATTATAATTTAATGTGCATCCTCTGACACTCTAAGTCTTGCCTGATTGTCATAAAACTGACTATATCTTTTAGTTTCCTTTAATCAACAGGTACCCTCCATCATTTGCTGTTTCTTCAGATTTATCTATTGAAGAACCTAGAGCAATTAACCAACAGATTTTTCTCAGTCTGCATTTTTTTTATTATTATTCTTAGGACAATTTAACATGTTCCTCTGTGCTCTATATTTTCCACAAATTGGCAGCTATTTCCATACATTGCTCTTAATGATTTAAATAAGGAGTGAAAGGTTGTATTGTGTATCCAGGTGGCAGAGAACTTTTCTAATTTCCCCCGTAACCCATGTAATACTACCATCAATAGGCAGTCAATATTTATTTTTTGTTGAAGAGAAAAAAAATAAGGAATAAAGAAGGATGGAAGGGAGGAAGGGAGGAAGGGGGGAAGGAAGTAAGGAAGGAAGGGAGGGAAAGCAGGGAAAGAAAGAGCCAGCATTGTACTATGACAGACTTAGGTCGCACATATGGAAGAATTTTAAAGATAGTGTGCTTAGGATAGAAATTTGCTTCCAAGAGAGGTTGCAGAATGGCCATTTCTGGCGATCTTTAAAAATTTGATAATAGCCATCATTCTTAGCGATATAAACCAGGATGCCCTGGGAGGATGAAGACCCAATTTCCTGTTCCTGGTCTTCTATGATGGAGTACTCAGCTATAAAAGATGAGTTGCCTATTTCAGAATATTCTTTGCAGAATTCCTGTCTGCAGGCCACTAAATGGAATTTGGTGCATTGAAAGTTTACTTCCCTTAGGACAAAGTTTACTCTCAGAGAGTGTTTTATGATCCTCAGATAACATTTATACCATTTTCTACAGTGGTGTCTCAGTAGTGAGGGCTATTGTTTGGATTACCTCTTTGGTCTACAAGCAGTGTATTTAATGAATGATATTTCTGCACAGTATATCTTTTGAACGCTGATTATAAACACTTGGAACTGTTCTTTGGAATCCTTTGCTTAATTTATAAAAAAAAAAATTCAGTTAAGATGGTCCTTGTTATAAATGTCTACAACTGTTATTAACAAACAGCCTCAAGCTTTTAAAAATGTTTTCTCAGAATAAAGTAGGGAATCAGCAATACTGAAGCTATAGGGTCTTGATAGAAGAAATGTGTTGTAGTTTTCATTAATTTGTGTTTCATAATTGTTTTCATATTTCTCAGGACCAAAGGTTTTCACCTGTTGTTTGTAGTAGCAGCAAGTGACAGGATGACCTTTCTCAAAATATAAATACGAGTTTCTTTTTACAAGTAGTGCCTATAACAGTGCAAGCTGTTAGGCCTTATGGTAAGCATTTTTATTAATATTAATGTTAGCATAGCTATACAAATGATGTTTTGCAGTTCTTTTATTTTTCAGTTTCCAGTACCATTCTCTACATTATTTTATTCTATTCCCACCATAACCTTATTCATGACAGGCAGGGTATATTGTAATATCGTAATTTAAATAAACACAATATTGAAACTTAAAAAAAATGACACAATTTGTTCGTGGTCACATAACTAGGTAGATCCAAAACATATTAAACCCAAGAGTTGGGTTGTTTTTTGTTGTTTTTTGGTTTCTTTCTTTCTTTTTTTGGTTAATCCTTACATGAGGATATTTTCCCATTGATTTTTAGAGAATAGAAGGGAGGAGGAGAGACAGAGAGAGAGGAACATTGATGAGAGAGAGAGACATTGATTGGTTGGTTGTCTTCCATACACCCCGACCAGGGCTGGGCATCAAGCCTGCAGCCAAGTTATGTGCCCTTCACTGAAATCCAACCTGGAACCCTTCAGTGTATGGTTGACACTCTACCCACTGAGCCAAACCAGCTGGGAAGAATCCAGGAGTTTTGACCACTGGCCAACTATTTCTTCCATTAACTCATTTGTAGTTTATTATCCAAGATAGAAAATGAGGTTTTAAATGACATTGGGTGCAACTGTATTTCATACACATTTCAGCCTTGATCATAATTCATATGTCCTGTCACTGATGGTATTTTTTAAACTCTATCATCATGACCTAGCTGAGATTATACCTAAGAGAAAATTAGGCCAGAGGAATAAATTAAATGACATCAAATTAAATGGAAAACATGAACTACCATTTTCTTATTTCAGAATGCATAAGGTGCAATTGTTGTATCTTTAGTGTCTCTTCTATAGTCTCGATTTTCTCGGTGTATTTTTGTACTGCATTGTCAAACCAGCTGGGCTCATGATTAAGTTGGTATTTGAAGACATTTAGACTGCCTTCAAATTATGATTACATTCATTACATGGACTGGATATTCATTGAATTTAGCTAAGGAGACCCACATTTCCCCTTTGCAAGTTGACTTGGACAATATATAGTTAGCTAACAAAACTGAGTTCCATGTTCTTCTTTCTGCCTGATGCCTTTTATAACAGCCCACTTGCCTCACATAGTTACCATACAGACTTTAATCACATAATTATATTTTTCTTCCTATTGTTTTTGGATCTTAATATGATGTATCTCCTCTGTAGTTGACTGTAAACTTGTTATGGTTGTAGACTGATGTATAGTAGGCGTTCATTAAATGTTGTAATAAATGAATAAGGCAATATTTCCAATGAGCCATGTTGCTGTTTTAAGCCACCATTTATTGAGCTCTCACTGTGGATGGAATTAGGTGTATTGAAGTTACCTAAGTAAGTTTCAGATTTCTAATTAATTTTATTCAATTTAAATTTTATTTAGATAGTATTATTGCTTTAAGAGTAAGATTTTGCAGGCACTAATGAGAACGCAGTATGACAATTTTTTAAAAGACAAAATTGGTTTGATTCTGTGCTAAGCAAGGTGGGGTGGGGTACAAAATAAGTCATGTCCCACCTCCCTAAGGATCTAATGAAAAAGGTAGCATCACAATAAAAATAACAACAAAATTACCCAACGGCAACAAAACTAACTAGACATAAGCAAATCTTTGCTGCAAGAAAGGGAGAAAAAAATGTCCTAGGAAAACCTCTGCAAGCAAGAGAGGGAGGGATTCAGCCCTAAGAATTGACCCCACATTGTAGAGTCACAGGTTAGCTTCCTGGTCAAGGGCAAGGACCTGGGTGTAGGTTTGATCCCAGGCACTTGTCAGGACCAATGTGGGAGGCAGCCAGTTGAGGTGTCTCTTTCACATCGATGTTTTTCTCTCTCTCCTCTCCTCCCTCCCTTCCACTCTCTCTAAAAATCAATGGGAAAAAATATCCTGGGGTGAGGATTAAAAAAAATAAAAAGTAAAATAAAGAAAGGGATTCATTTGTGATGAGCATCGAAGTGATAGTAGCTGAGGATTTAATAAGCACTGACAGAAGAACATGTTAGGTTAAGAGAACAGAAAACACAGACAGACCTGAGGTGTGTTTCTGGAGCCCATTCCTGTAAGGTCCTTATGCAAGCACACCAGCCACTGGAACCAGGCCTTTGTCATGCCCTTGCATCCCGGAGAGTGAAAGAAGGTCTGACCTGCCTGTGCAGTGTTATCTTACGAATATCTCAATCACATAAGTCAGTCTAACTTTGAAAACTCCTTTTCTGAAGCCCAGCAGTCACCTTTGATGTCAGAAATGCTTACTTAAGAATTGATTTCTATTCCCCCAAGCAATTCACATTATTGTCAAGAGAGTCTCCGGTGAAGTAGTAATACATGTACTATACTTCCAGTATGCATGACACACATAAACACTTACGAGTCTATTGCCTTTTCTGAAACGTCACCGAAGCACACGCTATGTTTTCAGGAAGTACCCCACGGGTCTTTGTAATAGATCTGAATGGCTTCACGATTCTGCTGTCCAGAGTAACGCGTTTAGGAATTGAGTAGGGGAGCAGCGCAAGCCTGTGGTCACTGCACCGGAAGCCCAGCTGTGGGAAGGCAAGGCCTTGGAGGTTACAATGACAGTATCATCCATCATGGAATAAAACTTGAGGAGGCGAAGGCCGAAGTCCAAATGCCTAGTACAACTCTTAGATGTGAACAGAAGCAAAGCTGCACACTTGAAACTTGTACAGCGACCCTTTAGACATAAGGTATATGAGATGCATGCTTATGTCTCATTCATTTCTTTTTCTTAACATGTGAGAGGAGCTGACCAGGTGCCAGGCTCTATTCCAGGTACAGGGAGATCGCAGTGAAGCAAAACCATGGAGGGACCAAATTACTACACATGATATAATTCTTATAGCAGCATTCTATGGAAGATGTTCATATTATCTGTCCTTCCCAGATGAGGAAACTGAGGCTCGTATGGGTTAAATAGCTTCCCCATCATCATATACTTGGATGTATTATAGCTGGGATTTCAACTCTGGCAGCCTGGCTCTTACCCTTTACTGTATAGCATTTCCTGTTTCTGTAACCCACAACAGAGCAAATGAGCTAGTATGTATGGAATGTTGACCTTTCCCCAGTTGCTTTTTTGGGGTGCTTTATCTATGTAATTTCATTGCTTATAATCCTGTGAGGAAGTACTAGTATCCATATCTTATAGATAAGAAAAATAAGACCAGAGAGGTTAAATAATTTGTAAAGTTCACAAGGCCTGTAAACAGCTGAGCCAGGATTCAACTTAGGTCTATTTTCCCTCATGATATACACTCTTTCTATTGTATATCACAACAATTAATAGACGTTAAGCTCATCAAAAATTCAGTATTTGCTTGAGTGCAATTTCTATATTTGATACAGTATTATAGTCAAGGTTTTGGATATATGTTGAACTTTTTCTTTCAATGTCTTTGAGAATCTATGCATATCCATTGCTTGGGATATGTTCTACATGAAACGTTTCTCTGTCATTTTGCATAAGGTGCAAAACATTGTTTTAGGAATGTATTTTCAAGCCAACTCACTCTAAAACTTATAAAACCTTAAATAATTAAGTTCAAATATTATCACCCTTTTCCAGAATTACTCAATTAATGAACCTTTAACAATTTGAGAAATTTATCTTTAGTTAAATTTGAAATGCATGCTAGATATAAATATGGTGATTTGTGGAGTCCAACATTATTTCTACCATACTACTTCTCAAAATATATTCATCTAGGTTTCCTCCTCATTTTTAATATTTCAATTAACGTTTTCTTCCTTTTTTCATATAAATATAATCATCAAATCACCAGAAGAAAGAGAAAAAAAGTACCAGGTAAAGAAAGGTGGATATATATTATACAGTATTTTATCTAAAAAGGAAATGAGGTTGTCTGCCTGTGTGTATGCATGTACATAAATAGATGATAAGAGCTGAATTTGGAAAGATAACGTAAAACTTTAAAACTTAACTATAGATAGAAAGAGAGTAGAGTTTGGGGCAATAATAGAGGCAAGTTTTCTCTAAATGCATATTTTTGAGGAATTGACCTTAGAAATATGTGAATGTATGATATATATAACATCTAATTTAAAAATTACTAAAATTGGAAGCACAATAAAACAATTACATCTACTTTTAATCACGATCCAAATTTAGTTGATGACAGAACTGCACAGAGAAATATTTGAGTACTTCAAGACACAGAATTTTTTACACTCACAGTAGGATATATTAAGGACAAAAAGAAATGCACATTATATTGTATACCTAAAACTAACACAAAGTTATATGATAAGTAAATAAATAAAAATGGAAAAATAATTATCTGAAGAAAAAAAACACACACAAAAAAGTAATTGTTTCCAGTAATCCTATTTGTGGAGCTAGTGTTGGTATTGTTACTGTGAAACTTGTTAAAAGAACTCAGGATCCAATTGAAAAAGGCTTCTACCAGTCAAAAATATCTCAATTTGTGCATCAATGAGAATAGGAACAGAGGTAACAAGATCAACAGTAGACTCCATGCAAACGTCTTGCCCCGGGTCAGTTCAAATAGAAATCAGATAATCAGCTCCAGGACAGTGTGCTCCGGTATGGTGACCTTGGCCCAAATGGGTGGTGGCATCTGGACATTTATAGGAGGAAATTATGGGGTAGTTCCAACAATAATTTTATATTAAACCAGTGGCTGCTACCCATCTGTCTACACAAAGGCTTGGGAGGGACTCCAATATGTCTGTCTGAATCTTACTACAGATGGCATTGCTGTCACTGTGGATGGTGATTTCAGCTGAAAGTTAGCATCAGAAATAGAGCTACTAATTATTGTTAATCTATTCCTTCCACAGATGTTTATGGGTGTTTTATAGTGTACCAAGCCCTGTTACATGATCTCTGTGTGTGTGTGTACTTATTTAATCCTTGCAGTTAACCAATTAAGTGAATGGTACCATCCCTATTGAAAGACGAGTAAACTGAGGTGCAGTGAGCAAAGGGCATAAAACCGTAAGGACTTCCATATTTGACACACACTTCCAAAGTTTTGTTCTCTTTCTATATGTTGTGCTGCCCTTGATTTCTCGTTTTCTTTTATGGAGAATTTTGCTCTTCTGAATCCATCCTGAATTCTGCTTCAGGACCCTCTCATATACTCCCCTCATCCACCTAGTATCTTAGTATATAATGTTGAGGGTTTCTGCTGCTCATCTGCTCATCTTCTGCTATGTCCCTCTTTCCTTAGAATTAAAATATTGTGTGATTTTCTACTAGTTTTTCTTCTACTCGGTGGTAACTGTTTTGTGTTTTTCACATAAGCATCCTGTTGACTAAATGGTCATCACAGTACAATGTGAATGAGGCTCTTGAGTGAAACTGGAGCTGATTACAATGATGAAGAAACACTTCCACTTACAGTGCCCTTCCTTCGCCAGAGCTACCAGGGCCAAATCTGCTTGGGGCCGTGCCAGTGTAATGGGAACAGTTCTGTTTCCATGGAAATCATGGCAGAGAGGTATGAGGGGGTTGGTCCCTGAGCAGGTTCCCTGTGGTTGTCATCAAGGTTCTGATCACACTGATTGGATGGAAATGAGCTGATTTCACCCTGGGTGATTCGTATGCAAACTCTACCACCCTAACGAGGTGGATCTTATACTTCTTGTGTATCCCCTGGGTCTGGGAATACCGTTGGTATGTAGTAGGTATTTGCTAGTTGAGAAGTTGTATGAACAGTGGCCATGAATAGGTGTGATTATGGACCAGGTGGCCCAGGCCTTAGTGACACCTTGTTCCGTAGGGCCACGTGGACAGGTGACTCTACAGTGGCAGCCTGCTGTTCAAGTGCCCTTGTCTGCAGCATTCATTCTGAGTTCACTTTTACTTAAATTAATCAGAGTGAGAATGCGTGGGGCAGGCTTCTCTCTGTCACTTAGTCTGTGTTGTGGATTGCATTGTGCACCTCCTCCCAACCCCCAATTCATTTGTTGATGCTCTAACCCCCAGCATGACTATATTTAGCATCAGGGTCTTTAAGGAGATAATTAAGGTTAAATGAGATTATAAGGGTGAGGCTCTAATCCCATAGGACTGGTCTTATTTATTTATTTATTTATTTATTTATTTATTTATATTTTGTTTTATTGCTTAAAGTATAACAAAAAGTATTACATATGTCTCCTTCCCCCCCTTTGACCTTCCCCCAGCCTCCCCTATCCCCCAATGTCTTGTGTCCATTGATTATGCTTATATGCATGCATACAAGTCTTTCAGTTGATCTCTTAACCCCCCCCTTACACTCCCCTCAGCCTTCCTGCTATAGTTTGACAGTCTGTTCGATACTGCTCTGCCTCTATATCTATTTTTGTTAATCAGTTTATAATGGTCTTCATTATCCATAAACTAGAGGCTCGGTTCACAAAAATTCGTGCACTCAGTGTGGGAGGTGGGGTGTCCCTCAGCCCAGCCTGTACCCTCTTGCTGTCTGGGACCCCTCGGAGGATGTCCACCTGCTGGCGTGCCTGGCCAGCCTGGGTGAGGGGCTGATGGCCATTTCAGGCTGCCCACAGCCCTTCAGGGTTCAGGTCCCTACTGGGGTGCCTGGCTGAAAGCAGGTATCTGGGATTTATTCAACTTCTATAATTGAAACTTTGTTGCCTTGGTCCCCTGTTCGAAGCCTGGGTTGCCCTTGGCAACCCAAGGTCCCAGCCCAGCAGGTATCTGGGGTTTGTTTATCTTCTATAACTGAAACTTTGTAGCCTTGAGTAGAGCTCAGGACCCACAGGGCCTGGCTTTCTCCATTGCCTGGGGCAGCTCCAGCTCTGTGGCCACTGCCATCTTAGTAGAGTTAATTTGCATATTTGCTACTGATTGGTTGGTGGGCGTGGCTTGTGAGTGTGATGGAGTGAGGGTCAATTTGCATATTACTCTTTTATTAGGTTAGATGAATGAGATCATGTGGTATTTTTCTTTCACTGACTGGCTTATTTCACTTAGCATAATGCTTTCCAGTTCCATCCATGCTGTTGCAAATGGTAAGAATTCCTTCTTTTTTACAGCAGCACAGTATTCCATTGTGTAGATGTACCACAGTTTTCTAATAAATTCATCTGCTGATAGACTCTTAGGCTGTTTCCAAATCTTAGCTATGGTGAATTGTGCTGCTATGAACATAGGGGTGCATATATCCTTTCTGATTGATGTTTCTAGTTTCTTGGGATGGATTGATAGAATCAACATCATTAAAATGTCCATACTACCCAAAGCAATCTATAAATTCAATGCACTTCCCATTAGAATACCAATAGCATATTTCACAGATCTAGAAGGAATTCTCCAAAAATTCATCTAGAAAAAAAAGAAAACCCTGAATAGCTGCAGCGATCCTGAGAAAGAAGAACAAAGTAGGTGGGATCTCAATACCAGATATTAAGCTGTATTACAAGGCAACTGTTCTCAAAATTGCCTGGTTCTGGCACAAGAACAGACATATAGATCAATGGAATAGAATAGAGAACCCAGAAATCGACCCGAACCAATATGCTCAATTAATATTTGACAGAGGAGGCAAGAATATACAGTGGAGTCAAGACAGTCTTTTCAATAAATGATGTTTGGAAAATTGGACATATACATGCAAAAAAATGAATTAGGCCACAAACTTACACCATACACAAAAATAAACTCAAAATGGATAAAGGACTTAAATGTAAGACAGGAAACCATAAAAAATACTAGAGGAATACAAAGGCAACAAAATCTCAGACATATGCTGAAGCAATTTCTTCACCGATACAGCCCCTAGGGCAATGGAAACTAAAGAGAAAATAAACAAATGGGACTACATCAAAATAAAAAGCTTCTTCACAGCAAAGGAAACCATCAACAAAACAACAAGAAAGCCCACTGCTTGGGAGAACATATTTTCCAATGTTATCACCAATAAAGGTTTAATCTCCAACATTTATAGGGAACTCATAACCTTAACAAAAGGAAGATAAACGATCCAATCAAAAAAATGAGCAAAGGATCTAAAGAGACACTTTTCAAAAGAGGACATTCAGAAAGCCATGAGACATATGAAAACATGCTCAAAGTCACTAATCAACTGAGAGATGCAAATCAAAACGACAATGAGGTATCATCTCACACCTGTGAGAATGGCTATCATCAACAAATCAACAAATGACAAGTACTGGTGAGGATGTGGAGAAAAAGGAACCCTCCTGCACTGTTGGTGGGAATGCAGACTGGTGCAGCCACTATGGAAGACAGTATGGAGTTTCCTCAAAAAATTAAAAATGGAACTCCCATTTGACTCTGTGATCCCACTTCTGGGAATACATCCCAAGGACTGGTCCCTTTGAAATAGAGGAAAAGACACCATGTGCTCACAGAAGAAAGGCTGAGTTCCCACACTGGGAGAAGGTGGCCATACACAAACCAGCAAGAGTCCTCACCACAAACTGACCCAGATTACCCCTGCATCTTGGGCTTGGAGCCTCCAGAACTGTGATAAAATAAATTCTTTTTTAAGCCACCCAGTCTGTGTTATTAGGTTATGACCCTGGTAGGTGACTACAGTGTGTGAGTTAGGAAGGCAGAGTTGTCAACTGCCTTCATGTATGTGGCATAATTCCTTGGGTTCACAGGAGACAAACCCCTTGCGTTATGTGTAATATCCAGCATGACACTTCACTTCCTTTCCTGTTCAAGAAAACACAGCAGGAAGCGCATGAGTGAGGATTATTTTAAAAAAACACAAAGATAGTTACCTTTGTCTCACCCTAACAGATAGATGTACTAGGTTGTTAAAGTGCCAAAATAGTTCCCTTCTAGGTGATAAAAACTGACCTTTCCTGAGCCTCCCCCTCTCAATGCCCGATGCACTAATACCTCTTCTCTGATCCTCGGACACCCAGCATCCAGCACCAGGGGGAGGGGAGGCTCCTCGGCCAGGGTCCTTTCTGGTTGGTCAGCACCAGGGCCTGCTAATCACTCTCACTTACTTTAAAAATTTACCCATCTGGCTTGTTTTGTTGCATATGACAGTCTCAGAATCAACCCATGTTGTTGCAAATGGCAGCATCTCATCCTTTCTGGTGGCTGTGTAGTATTCTATTGTACATATGTACCAAATTTAATACAATATAAAATTAACCTGAATTAGTTTTTTTAGTTTTTTTAAGTAAAGTACTTCAGTTCTTCATTAGTAACAAATAACTAAAGGTGCTTTGCACCTGGTTGTGAATCACAGTGCTGCCAGTTACAACTGTTGCCCAGCCCACAAAAGACAGTGAAGTCTGAGAATGAGATCTTGTAGGCATGTAGGAGGCTGGCTCAAGTACTCTGCATGGTAGGAGGCGCTGAGAGGTGGTAGTGAATGCCAGTCACTACAAGCCTGTAGACTGTGAGCCATGTGTTCTCTCTCTCTCTCTCTCTCTCTCTCTCTCTCTCTTCCCCCCCCCCCCTCCCCGTCTCTCCCCTCTCTCTCCCTTTCTCTCTCTCCATTACTTCTGCTCTGGAGTCTTCTTGTATCAAGTCCAAGGAAATGAGTAATTTGTGTCAGCTAGGAGCAAAATCAGAATAAAAATGTTTACTTGAATGACCATGTTTCTGCATGTCTCTGTGACTACTTGGTACAATAATTGAATTGATGTTGCTGTGTTTTTGTTTTTTTCTGAGCTTCATTGTATAGGACTTTTCCTAATATATTTGCATGAAAATGTTTGAATCCATGATTTTACTTTTTTTCCTTAAAAAAACTTGATTCCATTGAGAATGCTTAATATAACCAAATCCTGATAAATACTTTTAACCTCCTTAAGTACTTTAATTCAGAAGAACGCTTCACTTGGAAAAGGCCTTCAAATATATGTAACTCAAAATTATTATAGCTATTTTTTGTAGCACATGGCTATGCTTACATGAAACCTAGTGTTTCATAAGCCCATACAAAAACTATAAATAAGTTTTTCAAAAATAGGACAACCTGCCCTAGCTGGTTTTTGCTCAACTGACAGAGTATCAGCCTGTGGACTGACAGGTCTCAGGTTTAATTCCGGTCAAGGGCACATGACCAAGTTGCAGGCTTGATCCTCATGTGGGGTGTGCAGGAGACAGCCAATCAGTGATGCTCTCTCATCATTGATGTTTCTGTCTCTCTTTCCCTCTCCCTTCTCTCTGAAATCAGTAAAAATATCCTTTTAAAAAATAGGACAACCTCATACATGTAATACCTTGTAGTGCTCTCCTTCCTATATCATTGGGCAGTAACTATTTAATAGTTGTGTTTATATTTGCAACCACATTGGAGATATCATTCTCATCATTCTCTGCAGGAAGTATTACTGATTTAGTGGACAAGGGTTGCTGATTCCTGTATTTATTACTGAAGATTATTTAAAATATTTTGGTGATTTGTTCTCTTTTTTTTTTTGGTAGCACATATTATTTTCAAATTGTTTTGTATAATTTTGTTTCTGTAAGCTTTTCAGCACACATCACCTCACCTGAGTTTAAGGATCTGACTATAGAGTTCGTAGAAACATTACAGCCAAGAATATATTGTCCGAGTTCCACGACGCCCCTTCTTCTGAGATGCTCGGGAGCTGACATTAAGTTAATGTCTGTGTAATTGGGCCTCATGATGCATGATCAGAGGCTCTTCATCCCATCTCAAGGAGGGTTTGGTGGAATTGCTTCTTTCACAAATCACTGCAAAAAGGGACAGTTGGACTTTAATAAGATGTGGAAGAAGGCAAAAGAGAATAAAGATAGACTTGGTAAAAATTATAGGCTATGACATTAATTTCCCTCAAATAGTAAATATCATCATACATAATAAAGGCCTAATATGCAAATTGTCCCCTGTGCGGGAGTTTGACCAAATGGAAGTTCGACCGCTTTCTATGATGTGCGCTGACCACCAGTGGGTGGTGTGGACATGGTGGCCATCAATGATGCGGTGCTGGCAGTAGGTGGCAGTGGAGGCGCTGCCATCCCTGATGGGCCCTTGCAAGAGCAGGACCATGGTGGAATGGTGTAGCAGGTGAGCAGGTGGCTTCAGGCCAAGGTGGGTGCTAGTAGTGGTCCTGATCGCCCTGCTGGTTGCCCTACAGGCAGCAACCAGTGGTAGCAGCAGGGGGTGGGGCCGGTGAGTGGGTGGCTCCAGGCCAAAGTGGGGTGCCAGGTGGGGCTGTGGGGCTGCAAGGCTGGGGGCTCAAGCTTGGGCCTGATCTCCACAGACCACCCTGAGGGACCCCACCTGTGCACCAATATTGTGCACCAGGCCTCTAGTATTTTTTCTGAGGAAGGGTTAATGGAGGTCATTATAGTGAGAGTGGAAGCCTCCAATTTTCTTTCATTCATTTATTCATTCATAATGATTGAAGACCTCCAGTGTGCTAGTGATCTTGTTTGATCTGAGATCAAGAGGAAGAGCTAAGGAGATGTAGGAGCATGGTTATCAATCTCCCAAGATGCTCCCCAGAAGAGGGGCACTCACCTGGAGTGCTGGCAGGTAAACACAGAAACTGTCTCCTAGGTTTCATCCCCATTCACTGCTGCTCAACCAGAATGCTCACTGTCTTGGCAGATATATCGGAGTGTCTACTGAGCACAATTTTCAGGGTCCTCTGATTAGGACAGACACAGAAGAGAATTATGTATACTACCTAGTTAATTATAAATCAAATGTGTGAATCCCAGAAAACAGGAAACTAAGATGGTTTTCAAGTTAAATTAGTGGAATTGTCATCTTTAAAAAGTCGATAAAGATAGGGAAGAGAGCTTGAATTACAGCATGAGGGATTTAGGCTAGAAGCAATGCACCTATGTCCTGATAGCAAAGGTGGATCAATAGTAGAGAGACTATTAGAAAGAGGCTCATTAAAAAAAAAAAAAAAATTGGTGGAATGATTAAATCTTATTTTTGCCTAAGGCCAGGGAGATAGATGGACTACATGGTGTTTAAAGGTTATTTCCTACCTTAGAAGAATATGCCTTCTAGGTGAGCAGAAATGAGATAGCGAAATGATTTCCAGCAAAACCATTTACATGAGGCCCTAATTTCTTGTTCAAGGTCTATTTCCCTTGCTAGACCTGAGCTTACCATGAGCAAGGGCTCTGTTTACACCTGTATCCAGGAAACAGATAGGTGCTGGGTCGGTGTCTGACTGGAGGTGCTCAGTGGAGGGTGGGTTTCCATGACTGATGGGGGCAGGCGAAGCTGTCTGCCCCATGCAGATAGGCTACTGTTTTACAAAGCTCTAAATAGGGAAACTCAGCTAACGAACGTGTAGCTTGCCTAACATTAGATTGACACGTGTTCTTTACATTCCGTGCGGTGTTTAGCACTAAGCTCCTCTACACGGTGAACTCCGCTGCTGCTTTGGAGCTAGCATTCTGTACTGTGCCCTACCATGTGCTGTGACAGCTGCAATGTGAAGCAGATGCAGGGTGCAGAGTCCGTGATGACCCACAGCCACAGTCACGACCCCTACGGCTGGTGGGAGCCCTTTTAAGCTGTAAAGTTAAATGATGACAAGAAGTTGTGGAAATTAGCTGTGGTCCCTTCTCACCTATGGGGCTTTGCAGAGTGGGGTGGAGACAGGTTGCTGTATGTTTACCGGGAGGGAGCCAGGCCTTAAATGACCCCTCTGACGCAGTGTTTTAGAAGCTCTGGTGATTTAAAAGTGCCCTTTTCACACCACGCTGTTTTGGATTCAAGCAGCCGTGGAGTTGGCTAAAATTTGCTCTGACATAAGGCCCCATTAATAAACAGGTTGACATTTGAAAAGAAAGACACCAGTGTCACACACTGGAAAGCACACCAGACTACATGCCACTTTGCTTTCAGCCCCTTGAGAAGATGCGGAATGACCTCGAGCAGCTTCCTTAATTTCCCGGGCCTCAGTTTCCTCATTTCTAACATAAATTCTTGGATTCCCTCTCACTGTCACATTTTATGAGTCAATAAAATTTTTCAAACTTCTAAAGCAGTTGTTTTCACAATTCTGTTCCCACTTCCAATAGTCTGTTCTAACCATATTTTAAAAAACTGCTATTTTCACAGTCACTCAAGTTCTTTCTCACCACTTCCCGACAGCATTGAAGAAAAAGGAGAAAGTCATTATATAGAAATGGCTGAACTCAAATATCACTCCTCACATGCCCGGAAATGGGGTGACCTTTATTTGGCATCAGTACGAACGGGAAACAAGCATTTATCTCCTTTCTGGAGACTGGGCAAAAATATCACCTTGGCAGATGCCTTATACGTGTGCCTCAAATAACTGCCCACTAGGCACGCATTGCTGGTCCCCATGTGGTCTAAAACATGTGTTTCGGTTGCCCCTCTTTCTTGCCATCCCTAAAAGAAGTGATGCGCTGATATAGCCCACACTGCTGTTTCCCAGGACTCAGCTTCCTATGCTTTCTTCTTCCTTAATAGGGGGACAGCTGCCAAGGGAGAGATGGAATACCATGTCAGGGAGGCGAGAACGGCACATGTGGTCATATCTTGCCTTGCATGAACAGGATTCATGTTTTATTTGCATGGAGTGAAAGCTTATTAGAAGCATCTTGGGAGAATAAGACACACACACACACACACATACACATACACTTTAAAACCAAGAACATACACAGGTCGTTTACATATAGCAACAACAGAAACACTTTTTTAAAAACAGGTGTTACATAGAACTTCCCTTCAGACTCTCCACCCATTCGCTTCTGGGACTCTCAGACATGTTTTGGATGCCATTTGAGATCAACTAGATTTAACCATGGAAACAGCACACTCTCTTAGTGCCTGGTGATGCTGCATGTCAGCGTGGCAGAATTCTCAGCGGTTGACTTGCACCTGGGTTGTTTGAATGAAGAGCCTGCTAGTGCAAGTGCAATGGAAAAGCGGATGGCGCAGTCTCGAGAGGCAGGCAAATGGAGGGACATAGAGTTAAACAGAGTAGATGGAGGAAATGCCCAGAGTGATAAAGTCAGATGGATTGGTTTAAATGAACTTTCCATTTTGTGCTCTCACAGATGAGAACAATTAGAACTTCACAAATTAAAATTGCGTAAGATAGTAACTATGCCCATGTGTTCATTGTCCTTACAAACCAGCAAGTAAATAAAAAAGTAATGTCCCTTAGCAAATCTAGGATAAAATGATTCTAAGCATCTGTGTTTAGTGATTGAAGGTTAAGTATAAAGAATAAGATCTATGAGTATAAAGAATAAGTGCTATGAGTATATATTGCTTATGATCAATTTTTAATGTGGAAATACATATTTTCAGTGTGATTGGCAGGAACTGTCTAAAGATATATATAAAATATGGAGGCCTAAAGGTATAGAGCAGAAAATACAAGAGGACACAATGTGATTTTTCTTGAAAACGAGGTGAGACAGAACAGTGGCATGTGTCTATAAGATAGAAGAGATTTCTCCCAGAGGAGGAGGCCTGCGACTTATGAGAGAGAGAGAGAGAGAGAGAGAGAGAGAGAGAGAGAGAGAGAGAGAGAGAGAACGAGGCAAGCACATGGCAGGAAGGCTGTGAAATTGGTAACAGCTTTCCTCCACAACCTCCATGGCAGAGGTTCATAGTCGCAGGATGCTAATACAGTAACAGTTAATGAGCAAGTGGGTGAGATCGCCTCGGGAGCAGGCAGGTTAAGGCACACTCAGTAATTGACTGTGTTTGAACCCTTGAGGTTTGATGAAACTCACTTCAGAGCCCTAAAGGAAACAGCTGAAGGTGCAGCAGAGTGAGTGGGGTGGACTGTGAGTATTTAGGAAGGATGCGTGTGGATGAAAAAGGCTACACTGGCTGTTGCATCAGAAGATAAGTGTATAGAAGGCCACAGGGGGAGCGTAGATCAGAGCAGTCATGTAAAGAATCATGGGCTCATGTCCTGAGGGGATCAGTAAGAAAGAAAAAAAAAAGCAGAGTTGAGATATAAATGGAAAGCAGGGCCATTCTTACTCCACCTTCTGCAAACCCCTGACATTGATGTCAGTTTCCTGCGTGGTTTTGAACACTCAGGATTCTGAAACCTCAGGCTGGCCTAGTAAATATGGTTGCTTTAGGAGGAAAGGATCAACTTTGAATTTAGAAGCTGTGAGCTCCTTTATCAAGCAATGGACTGTTTCCTGGTCAGTGATGGGAACGTAGTCAGGGGTGTGTGCTTAAGCATTTGGTAAAACTTCAGTTCCACCAGGTGGAAGTGTTGGTGGGTGTGTAGCCCTATCTCTTCGGTGCTGTGTTCAGTGTCCCACCAGAGGTAGCACAGGGCTGAGCAATTTCTCTGTGTCAGTTAGTAGATATTACACTTTGACTTTTTTCTTAGATTTGTAGTTTTCTTTGTTGTTGTTTTTTTAAGTGATTTTGTTTCATGTTAAGAAGGCAAAAGGCCTATACGCACTTGGGAGGGGCAACGCTTAACCAGAAGTACTGAGAGGTTGTTCCTTGGGTCATAGTCAAGGGCAGTTGAAACAAGGGCAGAGGATGTGAGCAAAAATAGAAGTCACATCAGTCATTTAGTTTATTGTCAAAAGGAAAGCACCAAACTCCCTACGCGCATGGAATGATTTCAGCCTTGCCTAGTGTACATTTGGATAAATTCTAGTGAGGGCACTGGTTTTCTGGGACATTGTGGAGACAAGGTGTCAGAAACAACAATACTAATGCCCCAAATGATAATGTAAATAGGGTCCATTATGTGCCTGCCATCCAGTGTGAACTGAATGTGAACCTCACATTAACTGAGCAGCTTGGCACTATTATGACTCTCATTTTTAAATAAGAATACTTCAACTTCACCGTATAAGTGACCTGTCCAATACCTCACCTTGAGCAAGTAGCTTGAAGCCCAGGCAGTCTAAAGTCCAGAGCTTCACTCTTAACCACTACCCTGCACAGGTTTCAGGAAATGGTATTCAGAAGGTAGAGATAAAAGAAAATAGTGAAAAATGAAGGTAGAACTTTGGAAGATAATGATAACTTATATCGCTCATTCATATGGATAAGTGATGGAAAGGAAACATAATAACCAACAAATATGTAAAAATGTGTAATGAGATTGCTAAGGGGAAAGCTATCAATCATTCCCATGGGGATAATGGAAAGAAATGAGCTTTTAGTGCTATATCAATAGGGTTAAGTAGCAGAGAGGACTCATAGGTGATAAAATATCACTGCTGAAAGGAACATCCTCAGATCCAAACCCATCATTTTTCAAGTGGGGAAACTGAGGTTCAGGGAGGAAAGGTGACATTTCCAAAGTCACTGATGGAGTTTGCTGCTCTGCTGGGGCCTGAATCCAGTGCCCCAGTAGCTCAGGCCAAATTTGTACCATTTAAGTCTTACAATTATTAGTGTAAACAACTCAAAGAGGCCAGTGTGTTTGTGTATGCCTATGGGTGTGTGTGGGGGGATGGGGAGGTTGCATGTTTGAATGAAGTAGCAATGAAAAGTGATCCAGTTAGCAATATCAGAGCCAAAGGCACATTCATGGAGACAGTAGAAGACAGGAATAAAGTGGTGACTGGAGGTGTACCAAAGCAACACATAGTTTGAGCTCGGACTTTGAAATCAAGATCCTGAGGAAAGAGCTGAATGAAGTTTCTTAGACAACTATTTGTAGGAAATTCATTAATAACACAGAGCAACTTCATATTTCCCTTTTTCCTTCCCTCATCCTTTGTTCTGTGTCAGTTCCCAGAGCTAAGAAGTCTACTGCAGAAAGGGGAGGGGGGAAGGGGATGGAAAAAAATAGAAGCTTAGTGTGCTTCATTATTAGTAACCTCAGCTTTCTCCTATATCTTTGCTTTCTTTGCTAAGATTTTACAAAATCTTTAAAGTCAATTTAAAAAATATATAATTTCCCCCAAAAAACTCCCTTTTCTCCCCAATTTTCAGAGTCAAGGTGTGCTCTGAGGTGTCCGGATTATATGCAGTTGAGGATGTCAGCGACTGATTGAAATGCCAGCTTCAGGACTTTCTATTTTCTGTCACATTCTGCCACCCAGCGTCCATGGGACACCTTACTTCTCTTGCAATCACCCTGCTCGGCCCAACATACACCCCCCTGTGAGATTTAAAGTCCCAGGGGAAGTCTTCCAATTAGAGCCAGAAATACCCTTGGATGTCAGGGGCCTGCCTTTCCACACGCCACAAGCTTTGCTTTGAGTATTTTTTTCTCAAAGTTAAAACAAAAAGAAAAAGTTATTTTTACAAATACCCATTCACTTACAATATCCCTATGATGGGGAGGCACTGTTAAGAATATAAGCATCAACAAAATATGAAAAATGATCACATTAGATTCACATGGGAAAACTGTTGTAAAGAAGCATTTGAGATGCAACTTTCTTTTTCTAAGCCACGGAAGAGCATTCATTTGAATACTCACATAAAAAGTATTGCATCTAATTTGATCAAAAGGGAAATGACATTTGAGAATATAATTTACGTGGCATTTAAAATAAGCAGGAAGGCTTTTTGCAAGTTGACTACAAGTGTTAAGAATTTCCTATCCTGTTGCTACAATATAATTTTTGCTCTTTAAATTGAATGCCCCAGTTCAGGAATATTTGGGGAGCTGGCATGTAAATTACCTCAGTGGCAGCCCATTGTCATGCCTGGACTCCATCCCGGGTCTGTGTTTTACTTGTTGTACATCCTTAGACAAGTTTTGCTAACTCTGTGAATTTCAGATTTGCTATTTGTATAATGGGCCAACTACATATGGTTGTTGTAGGGACTAAATAACATCTAATCTAATAAAAAAGTATTATGCAAATTGGTGTCATTCCACTACACCTAAGCCACACCCACCAGCCAATCAGAATGACTATATGCAAAATAACCCAGTGAAGATGGCGGCCGGCAGCCATGGAGCTGGAATAAGCAGGAGGCTTGCTCCGGCAATGAAAGAAGCTAAGGTTTCTGTCTGCCTTGGCCGGCTGTGGCCTCCGCTCAAAGCAATAAAGTTTCAATTATACAAGATAAATAGACCCTAGATACTTACTTCCAGCTGGCTTGGGCTCAAGGAAGACCTGGGAACCTGGGTTCTCAGGGGCAACCCGACCTGGGCTCTGGTTAAAGCAACAAAGTTTCAATTGTAGAAGATAAGTAAACCCAGATACCTGTTCCAGCCAGCCTCACTGCAAACAGCCATCAGCCACTTTCCCAGGCTGGCCAGGCACCCCAGCAGTACCCCCTTCCCTGAAGGGAATGTGGGCAGCCTGAAAACGGCCCTCAGCCCCTCAAGCAGGCTGGCCAGGCACCCCAGCAGGAACCCCACCCTGATCCGGGACACCCTTCAGGGCAAACCAGCCAGCTCCACGCATGCACCAGGCCTCTATCCTAGATATGGGTAATATGCAAATTGATCCTAACAGCAGAACCACTGGGAATTACTGGTCACTATGACACACACTGACCACTAGGGAGCAGATGCTCAATGCAGGAGCTGCCTCTGCTGGTCATTGCACTCCCATAGGGGGAGCTCTGCTCAGCCACAAGCCAGGCTGATGGCTGCCAGTACAGCAGTGGTGGTGGGAGCCTCTCCTGCCTCCTCAGCAGCGCTAAGGATGTCTAACTGCAAGTTAGCCCTGCTCCCCGCTGGCAAGTGGACATCTCCCGAGAGCTCCCAGGCTGCCAGAGGGATGTCTGACTGCCAGGTTAGGCCTGATCCCCTAGGGCACAGGCCCGGCTGAGGGACCCCCACAAGTGCACAAATTTTTGTGCACTGGGCCTCTAGTAATGTATATAAAGTGTTTGATGCAGAATAACAAATGAGCTCAGTAAAATGGAATAGTATATAATAATCAGGTTATTAATAATCAGTAGATATCATTGCCATGGGGATCCTAGTTAATCAAGTGGTTGACCCAGGCTCATTCTCTCCAATGACTCCCCTCTGAGAGTGTATGACTGGGAGCAGGTATGGTTACTTTACTTGAAATTTTTATTTCAAGTGGATTGTTGGAAGATTATTGACATACTAGTTGCCCAGTACACAGATTTGTGCAATACTGTGTTCCCTCTGCCTAGCCTGTGGGGATTGGGCCGAAACTGGCTTGGTGCATGGATTTGTCCAGGTTGTATCTGGCCCGTCTTGCCCAGCCCCTACCAATCAGGGCTGGCCTGCCTGGGATGGACCTCAGGAGGTTGACTGGCCGGGGAGGGACCATGGAAGGGTTCCAGGGCATGCCCAGCCCACCTTGCCCAGTCCCTCAGCGGGACCCCAGCAGCAAGATAAGCTACCAGTCAGAGTGTCTGCCCTTGATGGTCAGTGCATGTCATATTGACTGTTTAAACTGTGGAACAAATGGTTGGACACTTAGCATAGTAGACTTCTATTATATAGACTGCCCAGGGTTCATCAGGAGTAATTCCCCACTCACCCATTAGGCCCATTTTCTGCATTTCCAACTGCACTCAGATGAGGAGCAGCTACTCTACCTTTGTAGCACAAAAGTCCCTGTAGACAATCAGCCCTGTTCCTGAGCAGCTTACTTAGAAAAGCAGGCAGCAGGACAAATTTGGCTTGCAGGCCTTATTGGGCCAACCCCCATTTTCCTGGGAATTATGCAATGAAAGGTGGGTGGGCTACCAAAAAGGTAAGCTCATTCATTACAGTTGAGCTGAAGACTAGCAGAATTGTGTAGGCCTGATCGAGTAAAAAGGGTTTCATGAGGATATACTCACTGCCCCATTCTGTGCTGGGCATTGTTGGAAATATGAAAACAAAGATATTTGAGCCATAGTCTGTGTTCTTAGATATTACAGTTGACTTGTAGAAAAGTTAGCAGAGACCAGTTGCTAGTTAGTGCCAGTGCCCCCAACAGCGTGGCTCTGGTTTCTCTCTATTAGATATGTGAGTTGTTGAGAACATCGAGGCAGGGTTTTTAACCACAGTGGAGGAAAGAAATCAGCTTTATTCTGAAGAGCTCAAAATACTGGCTTATTATTGTTTTATTTATCTCCTTTATATTATTTTGAGCTAGAAACTAAGTCAGAAAGATACTGAATCATGTGCAGAAAACAAATTCCAGAGAGATCACTGGGTAAATCAGAAATGAATTCAGAATTTGAAGCTGTGCTTGCTTTCATATAATTTCAAAGCTATTCTTCCCTATATGCCTGCTCCCCTTAATAAAATAGGCCATTTTCACTGTTTTACAAAATTACTCTTGGGTGGAAAGTAGCTAGTTCTAAGAACCATTGTACCTTGTACAATATTGTGCTCGTCTTGGGAACTAATATTCAATGATACTAGAGCAGTAGAAAAAAATCATTTTCCATGTTTGTTTAAGGCCCCTTTTCAGGTACATGATTTCTTTACTAAGACATTGCCAAGTCTGGCTCTGATGAATCACTACCAAGTTTTCTCAGAGAAATGTCTGCAAGTACTTCATAACCTAAGCATCTTCCATAAACAATTAAGTACCAATTTATGCTTTTATTCATCATAATCTCTTAAAAAGTTAGCAAAATCCTGACAATTGAATACCAACTGCTACTCTGAAACATAATAAATTCCTTTTTCTTAGCTGACCACAAATACGTAATCTAAATTGCATGAATTATTTTGAAAGAATATGAAGATTTTTAAGTATAGCCACATATCCTTAATTACAAGACTGTACTATTCAAGTAAAACTAGTGTTAAACACATCATCTGCTATTAGTTATTTAATGTGAGTAGTTCAGTTATATGTTTTTTTTCAAATTTTAATATTTATTCATTAAGAAAATTGACCTTTTAAGGAATATCTGTTTCTGTATTTAACTTAGTATGATTAGCAATACATTTACTGGCAAAGTTTTCTTGAAATATAACTCTAAAATTGTGGGGAAATGTCAACAATTTAGAATAAGTGGCTAATCATTTAAATTCTCTTGGTATTCACTGCAGAATCATTAATCATGATAGAGTAATTTGATCCTAATATGGATGTAATATCTAATTCTGCAGAGATTCAGCTGTAATTTAGTAACAATTACTGTCCAGTTATAAACTGATGCCAAAAACCTTAATGCAATTATTTTAATGCATTTTGGTCACATTATACAATGGCATTAAAGTTTGCAGATGTTGCGAAAACTTTAGATTGATGTGGCTGATTAAAAACACATTACATTGGAAGTTTTTTTGCTTGAAGTGTTTATGCTGGTATTTCACAGGCGCCCCTTATTCCATTTTTGGAATAGTTCTACTTTGCTCCAGTGCTTTTCTTGGATCTGTCTTTTCCCTGCATATTTGCTTTGGAGAAAGTAAATTGTTTTGTTTCCTAAGTGGGTATAACTTTGAAAAGGATCTAATAGAATGATTGTCAAAAGGCCAATGACTTTTCAGGTGAGTTGCCCACATGGAGGTTTTGCAGGGATCCCAGGTCACCCAGATACAGACAATGCACCTGTTACTAACCAGGAATCTCCAACAACTCCAGCTCTGGCTAGTCCCATGTGTTCTTTCATCCTTACATCATAGAGCGCTGTCAGTCAGTGAGGGCAGTGTGGGTCCATGATCCAGCCCTGCCTCTGTGAGATAAAACACATGTGACTCCACTGTGAAGCAGGAGTCCACTACTGTCACATCATTTGTATCTTTGACCTTCTTTATCGTAAGAAGCAATTCCCATACTATTGTCATGACTCAGCAAATGTTCAGGTAGCTTCCATTTTTCTTCTTGAATCCTGTTCACAGTAAAGGAGCTGATAGCCAAGTGAGAAAGGTGGGAAATGTGGCCAGGTGCCCAGTTAAACTTGTTTTGCTGCAGAAGGTTCATAAAACTTATACTGGGGGACACGTACAATCTGCTATTCATAAGTACTATAAAGACTATGCCTCTGAAAAACATTCATTAAGACACTTCTTCCCTGGCAGGGGTAGCTCACTCAGTGAGAGCATTGTCCCAATACACCAAGGTTGCAGGCTTGATCCCCAGTGAGGGCACACACAAGAATCAACCAATGAGCCCGGCCAGTTTCCTATAATGGTTAAAGTGTCATTCTGAACAGCAAAGGGTCATGAGTCATGGTCACGTATCTAGGTTGCAGATTCGATTCCTGGCCCAGGTTGGGGTGCAACCAGCCGATGTGTCTCTCTCACTTAAATATTTTTCTCTCCTTTCAATTTCTCTCTCTCCCTCTTCCCCCTCCTTTCCACCCTTTCTGAAAAGAAATGGAAAATATATCCTAGGGTGAGGATTAAAAAAAAAAGCATCAACCAATGAATGCATCAATAAGTGGAACAACAGATGAATGTTTCTCTTTCTCCTTCTCTCTCTAAAAATTGATGAAATAAAAAAGACACATCTTAATAAATGTGGTCTCAATATTATTTAACTATTCAACCTCCTAATTATAATGATGTTGACACATGTATAGAGGACATTGTTATCTGTGAAGCAAGGTGTCTACATGCGTTATCATCTAGTATCAGTGAACTTGTATGACCACCTAGGCTGCACAGTCTCCCAGTACTTACCTTATTCCAGTGTCATTCCCAACACCTATGTGAGATTTACTTGACTTAATAGTAATTCAGCTATTCTACAAAAAGGAAGCTATATCTATCTACCTTAAAATAATCCCCTACAATAGACTATTTAAAAGTCAAATTGAAATGTCTTGAGTTATCAGGAATTGTACATCAGGTTTGCCAACATCTTTCCTTTTAGGTTGGTCCATATTAGCTTAGCTGCATCTTGTCCTGGGTAATCACTTTTATTATAATACTAGGGGCCCGGTGCACAAAAATTTGTGCACTCGGGGTGGAGGGAGTCCCTCAGCCCGGCCTGTGCCCTCTCACAGTCTGGGACCCCTCAGTGGATGTCCTATGATGGCCCCAGTCTGCCAGGCGCCTTTTGTGTGTGTGTGTGTGTGTGTGTGTGTGTGTGGCCACTGGGGACCTGCCCCCAGCTGCATCT